>MJUU01025195.1:13469-45247 GCA_002080025.1 Modiolus philippinarum
ATTACTGCATTGTACCATATGAGAAATTGACTTTGTTTAATAACTTTGAAGTAATCAGAGCACAGAGATTAGTAGACAATATTTTTAATGTTGGACAGTTTGATCCCAAGCATGTTCCAGATCACTCTTTAATATGTTGGACATTTGACATACAAGGATTTGTACAAGAAAATTTAAGCCAGAATACTACGTCAAGTTCTGATGTGAAATATGATACTCGTAATATTCCAAACGATTGGATGGGCGATTTAGAAACGATAGATAAACTTAATAATATTATTCAGAGTTTGGAGCAGTCTGAAGTTAATCAGTCTGAGTTAGACACAAAATATGACGAAATTATATGTATAATTCAGGATGAAATGAACTCTAAGCTTAAAAAACGTAAAACATGTATGAATGGTATTAATAATAAACGTAGGAAGATGAAAAAACCATGGTGGAATGATACTTTAACTTTGCTTTGGAATGAGACCTGTGTAGCTGAGCGAAACTGGAGTAAATGTCATAATAATAATAAAAAATATTTACGACACATATTTGTCCAAAAGCGGAAAAGGTTCGATAAAGAATGCCAAAACTCAAAAAGAAAATATTGGTATTATAGCCAGGAAGATCTTGTTAATGTTCAAAATAACGATCCTAGCGAATTCTGGAAAAAAATTGGGAAAATTGGAATGGGGAGTGAAAGGCAAAAATCTATACCCATGGAAATAGTTTTGGAAGATGATACTGTTTGTAGTGACACAAATAAAGTTCTTGATAAATGGAAAATCTCATTTGAATCTCTTTTGAATTGTAATAATGAAAATGTTGGTTTTATTTCTTCAGAAAATAATATGTTTGATGAAAATTTAGATTCTGAAATTAGTATTGATGAGGTCATAAAAGTATTAGTAAAAGCAAAAAATGGTAAGGCACCAGGTATAGATATGATACCTGTTAAATTGTATAAGAATAATGTTTTCATAGATGTTTTACATAAATTATTTAATATATGTTTTAAGTACGGTAAAATTCCCTCCATGTGGAGTAAAGGGATCATCACACCTATTCCAAAAAGTTCTACGTCAGATCCAAGAGATCCTAGGTCTTATAGGGGAATAACATTAGCGCCATGCTCTTATAAATTATATTGCAGTATTCTAAATAATAGACTTGTATTTTGGCTAGAGTCCAAAAATATAATTCACGATGAGCAAAATGGGTTTCGTACTAGTAGAAGTACAATAGATCATTTAAGTACTCTTACATCTATTATAGAAACTAGAAAACTTAAAAAATTACCTACCTTTGCCGTTTTTACTGATTTTAAAAAGGCATATGACACCGTAAATATAAATTTATTATTTAGAGATTTAAATGAACTTGGTGTTAGTAGACATTTTTTGAATGTTATCAAAAATATATACTCGCATATTGAGTGTTCTGTTAGATTAAATGGTCATATGACGGAATGGTTTAGAGTTAATTCAGGTCTAAAACAGGGTTGTGTAATATCTCCAGTCCTGTTTAATATTTTTATAAATAGCTTGGTTACAGATATAAAGGCATTAAATATTGGTATTGATATTGATGGTGAAAAGGTTAGCATACTTTTATAAGCAGACGACATTGTATTAATAGCAGAAAATGAAAACGATTTACAGTTGTTGTTAGGTATTCTTAACATATGGTGTAATCAGAAACTGTTGAATGTTAATTTAGAAAAAAACAAAAGTTGTACATTTTAGAAATCCTTCTGTAAGGAAAACAAATAAAACTTTTTTATTTGGTGAGAAACAAATACATGTTGTAAACAGTTATAACTATCTTGGTTTATTATTGACCGAATTTCTTGATTATAATGAAATGGCGAAATCTGTTGCAAGGTCAGCAAGCCGGGCTCTTAGCCTGTTAATTGTCAAAAGTAAAGCAAATGGAGGTTTGCAATACCAAACTTTCACCAAACTTTATGGTAGTCTAGTGTGGCCAGTGATAAGCTATGGTGCTTCAATTTGGGGCACAAGAGATTTTTCATGTATAAACGCTGTCCAGCACAGGGCTATAAGGTTTTTTATGGGCCTTGGTAAATACGCTCCAAATGATGCCATTAATGGGGATATGGGTTGGACACCTCCTGTAATTAAACAATGGAGCTGTGTATTTAGACATTGGGCTAGGTGTAATGCTATGTCAACAGATAGACTGAACTATAGAGTGTTTAATTGGTGTTATAGAAACTGTCTTAATCTTAAGAAAAATTGGTGTTATAGAATTATATCTAAATTTAAAGAGTGTAATTTTTATGAATACACTAATTTAGAGAATCATTTGTCTAAACATGTTATTTCTCAATTGGAGAATTTTTTATTTGATAAATATAAGGTTGATTGGCAAAATAGAATCTTATCTCAGAATGTTGGTAAAAAGTTAAGGACATATAAATTATTTAAACAAGTTTATGAATCAGAAATGTACGTAAAATTATTTCAAGCCGTTATAGAAGTGCTTTTGCAAAATTTAGGTGTGGCGTTGCCCCCTTACGCATTGAAACGGGGAGGTATGAGAAAAAGGAGGTAAATGAAAGAGTTTGTTTTATTTGTAATAATAGTATTGAGGATGAGCAACACGTGTTATTAGATTGCCCTTTATATGCAGATTTACGAGAAAATTTGTTCCGTGAAGCTCAGTTGGCTAATAGAAATTTTAACTTCTTAAGTGATAACGACAAGTTTATTTACTTTTTTAAAAGTACTGATATTTTTGATGTAGTTGCCAAAACCTGTTTTAATATCCTTAGCCGAAGGAATAGTTTTCTTTATTCATAATAATAATTTTACATTTTTATATATGTAAATGTTTTATTGCTTATATTAGTCTCTCATAATTCTTTTTAGAATGGCACTTGTAATATTTTACTTGTATATTGTGTGTGTATTTGTTTTATCATGTTTTATAAGTGGTGAGACTTTAATAAAATATTGAATCTGAATAAAATATTGAATCTATATTGAAAAGCAATTAATTTACTAAAATGAGCCCTTAAAATCAATTACATACTTAGGGAAAAAACGAATCTGTGCACTTATTCGATATATCACAGAATTTCAATGAAAGGTATATTAAACAAAACCTATGATATAACCTATGATACATGTATTTAACTTCTAAAAAATGCTGAGGCTTCATTCCATGTATTGCACTCAATGGATGTCCCCGGTACTATATTTGACCTTCTATTTCGATATTTGTGGTAATGAGTACTTCTTTTTGACTACTTTTGGATTATGACTTTCCATAGTATTCGATTCTAATACTGCTGATGAGAGGTTAATCCTTGTAACTCGTGTTCAGCATAATGAAATTTACAGTTTATTATGCAACTTCGGTATTTTATTATTCAAAATATAAAGCATCTGTTTACCAAAAATGACTCGAACAATTTTTCTCCTAAAAAGGCGATAGATAAACGAATCCTGGCAAGTATTAGCAACAATTGAATTAACAAAATCAGTAGCCAGGATTGCCACAAGATTAATCGATTTGTTTGGCGGTTCACAGAACAAAGCAGCTGTAAGCTTCTTCCGGTTAGGCAACACACGGATTTAATCGTTTTTATTCGTGTATTTACTCAATATCCTTTAATTGCTTACTTCGAAAAGTTAACTCAAGCGAAGTATACACAGGTATTTAAGTCTCACAATCTAATTAAAAACTAAGAAAAATAACATGGACATCTTTAGATGAACTCTGTCAGAAGTTAGACGGAATTTTGAATATTTTGTCTGGTATCTTATTTCATAATCGAGGTTATTGTGGTACTGATGATAAAAATCTCATTAAGCATAATCACACGATACCAAATTGTTGAAGAGTAGACGCTTCCAAGCATTTAGACTGTCACAGAACTATAGGGTGATTCGTTTTTGTTCATTTTTGTTTGTTTGTCATGTCTTTGTCATACTGTCTCAATTCGTGTTGCTGTGAATTGCCGTAATTTTGGATTTATGATTTAAGAATTTCCCCTTTCCTCGTTCTTGCTTCGGTATTCGTTTGCTGATGTATTATAATATGCAAATTCAGGTTTTAATCAGCGATACAACACTTTTTGCCCTTTTCTGTCTTTTCATGACATATGCACCATGCTATTAACTTTGTGTTTTTAGAAATCAAACCTCACAGACATAGTAAAACTTAAAACTTATCAACAATATTTATTAAAAAGGTAACTATACTTGATATTCACTATTCACTACGTTAGTGTTTTGAACTGTCTATATTTACAGCAATATACAAACTGAAAGTATTACAGTTTTATCTACAATAGTATTTTCCTGCACTCTATAATTAGCTACTAGCATAATCAGTAGAATTACCAAATAGACAAAGTAAGTGCTCCTTTCACAAGGACATATATATTGACACTAATCAGAATTTTAAAACGCAAACATGATCATAAAATACTTCCGAATTAACCATCAGTTTGATGACCTACATAAATGTACTTGAACCTTTTTGACGCTTTATCAAATAGACAATGAATACCCAAGGCTCTAACGCACAAAAATGCTCATTGACATATAACAGATTAAAGAACCGATTGGACTTTCAAGTTTGGTCATCTACAGGTTAGACCTAAGAAAATAAGTGAACACCAGGTAATTAAGAAAATTTGTGAAACTATATGAGACTATTTAGTTTATTCTGACAATAAGGGAAAAAATTAACCGTATATTCCAAATTTAATAGAGATTGTATTACTCTTTCAAACACATCAAATTGAAATTATTTTATATATCGTCTGAAGATTCCCAAGACTTTCAAGGATGGCAATCTTAAATGTCCTAAGTTACAGAACATTTCACATTTGCAACATTTTAACACATAACACTGACCGGCCCCTCCAATTCAACTAAATCTTCCACGGGTTCACGCAAGTAGAAATTCAGCGGAAAACGTCATCTTGTTTGTTACATACAGTTTTTAATACCCACCTTAAAATCTAAATAATTTTAATGTCATTAACGTAACTGTAACTTATGCAAACTCATGCCATCCTTTACATTGGAAATTAAAAAGAAAGAATCCAAAATTAGACGCGACTTCATGTACTTTTAACGATTCACATTCTACAGAGGCGAGTGTGTTTAATGTTGTCAATGGGAAACAATCCAAGACGAAGATAAACCCATTTTATCTGATTCTTGTAGAATTACAAGATGGCATTGGACAGATGAAAATGAATGTCAAAGAAACACTAGAAGGTTAGATTGTAATTGCTTTTCAAAACTTATTTTCATAATGCACAAGCCTGATAATTCATGATCAGATGTTTGGACAAGCAATGATATTGAAAGCACCAAACCGAAGAATGTTAAAAGATTGCTTTGAGCATATGCATAATTTTTTCACATGTTTTTCGGTAAATGGACTTCCAAATGCTTTGGTTTGATCTGCACTGATGAGACCCAAGTTGTCGAAATGCGTATATGCAGGAAATGAATTAACAGTAACTTGTGTATTTTGTTATTCATTTTACATCATAAATATTAATGTTTTTTTGTAAAATATATAAACAATAATATGTAAGCCTTATTCATTCATGTTATATTTTGATGACTGCAGAGTAGAAATGTCTTTTGTTAACAAGAAAACACAAAAGTTGAACAGACATAAAAATAGCAAATGAAAATTGCATAACGAAAAGCGAGCTGAAAGTATATGTTATTTTATTTTGAAAAATGTATATAAAAATCTAATTAAAATGTAACATACAATTGATGACTAATATAATCTTTTAATATTGCGTATGAATATTTTACTGAATTCAGTTAGTAAGAGCTTTCCTGGTCATTTTTTTTAATCCTTAATTCTAATACATCAAGTGTTTATACTTACACTCTTAGTTTTATATTTTCACAAACTTTTTTTATGTTCTATTAAAGTTTTCAAGCGGGATAATTCCCTTTTTTGCTACAGGAGTCGTGTTTACAGTAGTTGCAGCAATAGTTGCATTGATAGTTTCTTCATTTTTCGCGTATCAACTTTATACAAGAATGAATCAAGTTTACAGAATTAAAGAAGCACTGTGGAAGGTATAAAACTAATTACTGAGAATTAAACACACTGCAATTCACAACTCATTCAATATTGCCGTTCCTAGAGATTGTACAGCGAATTCATGCCCTATCTTTAGGTAAATGAAAAAGCTTGAAAAATATATGGCAACTTTCCCGTGAAATAATTTCCTCAGCATACTGATTTTACAAATACATTGTGTCTTCTCCAAAACTGCTTTTCAGGGTCCTTTTGTATCAAAATAAATTCAAATGCATTTTCATACTTTTAGATGGAAAAATATCAGTCAATGAAATTGTCACTTGATTGCAATTTTGGCAGATGTTCATAATTTTTAAAGTTTTTCTTAAAGTTATATGAAAAGCACCTCCAGAACCAAAATACACTAACTGCCATTTAGAGGGGCAAATGTTTATACACTCATAGCCAAAAAAAAATGGTTTTGGTTCTCCGTATCCCTCGGGTAGTTTCATCTTCCCGAACACTGTAATATGGCTTAAATTAACAAAAAAGGACGTTAGCAGCAATTTTCAACTGCTAATATGTCAGAAAATATACAAGTGTGGCATAAATTATTTTTATTCCCAGGAAGATCATTTACCATAGATCACTTAACCAAATTTTCGACAAAATTTGAGGAAATTTGGAAAATGGCCTAATGTTTGAACAAAATCCATACCTTAATGGCCATACTTCTTGCTTTAATGGCTTTAATGGTTAACCTTCTATCTTGCCGCTACAGTAACTACAGTTACACCGTTCATTACAAAATTATGTTTTAAACTATGTACATTTGGTTTTCGAATTCTTTCTATCATCTATTGATTGTTTCTTTACGTCTTGTGTTTCAGATAAGGAACAAAAAAGCTTTATTTGGAAAGATGTTTCGGAGAATATCCTACGTAATTCTATTGGTAACGAAAATCGATACTTTATGCAAACGTTGATGCCAAAGAAACTGATTTATTATCAGTTGTCGAGCAACATATCGATTTAAACTGAAATTAAATGCTTATTGGAAGAATATAAAAAGATTTTGAAATACTTATAGCAAATATAGCACTGACATAAAAACTACGAGCGGCATTGAAAACTATTGTCCCTCTTACACTCTCCCAGTATGAACGGACATCAAACGTATATTAATGATATATTCGTTCGTTTCTGTTCATTTTTGTCTGTTGTCCGTTCGTTATCCGCTTAATACTATACATGTATGGTTATGTCTATTTTATATTGTGATTTTTTTTAACAAGTTCAAAATATTAGACAGAGATACATTACATTCACTTGTTCGGATAACTTGAGTTGAGGCACGATTATCTTATTGTTCTTAAGGCCGTTACGTATAGTTTCGGGATACGGAATATGAAGTTAAAAAAAACGGACTTTTACCCGGAGATTCAAATTAAAACCCAAACCGAATTGGAAACGAACAAAGCACTTAAGCAATCCCATTAATAATACAGTCATGACACCACATTATTATTTTACAATGTTAGAGTGACATTGGTATTTTGTGAAAATGGATAGGATTTGTCATGCATACGTTTCTCTGATTTACTTAGTCCATTTATGTAAAATAAGTAAGCCGAATGTACGATTACCAAAAAGATATTTCCCTTTTCTATCTTTCAAATAAATAGTTTTAATGGTATGCATTCCTTTAATATTTAAGTGTTTTTTATTCGGCGCTCGTGTAAAACTATATCGTTAACAGTCCGTTTTAGTCAGTCCTTGTCATGTTTGTTATTGTTATAAACTCGTTTTATTCAGTGCTGATCCGGTTAGTTTCCGATATGATTATAATGGCTGGTATATTTACGTTTTTCTTTTTTTGGGGGGGTCTATTTTTTTTCTTTTGTTTTGTTTTTGTTTTTGTTTTTTTCTTGTTTTTTGTTTTTTTTTTCTACCTAGTTAGTGGTAAACGAAATAAAAATAATAACCACTGGGGGAAATTGTGTTCGTTTATCATTCATTTGTGCTATCCTGTATAGTATAAAAGAAACTGATAAGTAAACTTAACCATAAATTCCATTTTGATTTATTTTATTTGCTCTAAATATAATTGTATTTCGTCCATAAAAATTATGTGAATTTAGAGACAGTGAAGCAAGATTCAATTTTAGATTTATAGTGTTGGCATTCTCAGATCCGTCATCATTAATTTCTTGTTATAAAATTATTTTACAATATAGACAATAAAGCGTTGTCATATTGCTTTTTTACTATATATTTGTAGAGACTCGTCTCTTCGTGACCGCCTTGCAAAGTCTATCATTTGGGCTGGTGAATAACTTTTGAATCACTGTATGCTGATGCGTATTTATTCAATCTATTACAACTATAATTACATATACAATATAATTTCTGTGATAATTGAAATATGTAGTCATTTAGTATTTTCTACAAAATTATAAACATTGACATTATTTTTGTAGGGACATTCAACTAAAGAGTTCTGGCATAATTTGATGGCTGACATTTATGCTCACTCAATTCCAGAATTTGATGATGACCTGGAACGTGAAGCACATTGCTTGAATATTCCACCTCTAGACACAAGAATGAGAGTTTCAGTTGTCTGATGTTTCTGTTAGGTTTAAGTCTTGATGCATTTTCCAAACAGAATATACATTTTTAGAAATCACATGTAATTTTTTCAGTATCTTCGTTTACAATAATGTCAAGTTTTATATTCATGATAAGTTATGTATAATACATGTTCAACTCAATTTTATTTTTCATTTTTTTCTTAAATGATTGTGCTGAACGCTTTTACACAATTATATTCGAACAAAATATCATATAACAGGAATTCACAATTACTTACAATCAAATTTTTCTAATTCCCAATCACCTAAATATTTTTTTTCTGTTCTTAATTTCGTAAATAGTGTTATAAAATCACATGTAGCTCATTGCATCAAAGAGTGATAAACGTTAGAAATGATGGGTCTCTTGGCTAATATTACCCTTTGAGATAAACAGTCAAAAAGAAAAATGAAACCCGAAGGCTGAACGAAACTAATTAAGCTAAAGTCAATTTAAGATTAATTTAATAATTGGCTTATTTTTGTTTAACCTTATAATTAAGATGTCGGAACTTTCATATCACCGTCTGTCGATCGGCAAGAACAAACGTTTTGCTCATTTTGGCTGTGTGACACATTCGTTGACTTACTGTCGAATAGTAGAAGCATTGATTCATTTGTACTAAAACAATTTCGTAAATAAAATACAATCAAATGCAAAAACTGAAGTTGAATACATTTGTTCCTAGCACATGGAAATAAAGGTTAGTGTTCTGTTCACAATATGGACTTGGCTTACACTTAAATATGTAATTTAAGTTAATGTTAACTGCTCTGACGATTGAAAAAGAGCTAATATGTCTTCATGGACCAATTCACATGTTAATACTATCGTCTTCCAAACTAAATTTAAATAAACCCTGTACTTGAAACATCTAAAACACGAGAGAACAAAACAAAACATTTCAAATGTTCTACCGAAGCGATTTGTGTCACGCTTTTCAAGCACATGTCGATGATCGTGGTCTCCCTCCACTTAAGTTTAAATTGTGACCTGTAGATTATGTTGGTTGTTGCCAGGAGGGCAAAAAAGACTGTAGACTGGACAGTCTACTTAATTTGTTTACAGAACGTAAAATTTCAGCGAAATGATCACCAAATCGGAGGCTAGTCTTCCCAAAATTTCCCGTTTTTATGCACAGGAGACACCGTTGTAAATTGTAAGCACATTTTCTGGACCATGGACTTTCCTTGTTTCTAATACAAAAGAGCGGTGACACATCTGGTTCTTTTGCACTTTCACCTTGCCCTTCACTAATAACTCTTCCTGGTTTGAAAGCCCTGATAACTAAATGTTCCCAATTAGTTTTCCCCTTTTACACGCTGTAAATTTAGAGGAAGGAAATACTACAGGGGGATCCTTCTGAACTGTTTGCTTAAATTCATTCAGCAAAATAATTCTGATTCGATGTAATGGAGATTGAAATTTAGAACTTAGGGAAATCTTCCCGGTTTCTCTTGGGTTTAAAACAGAGACTGAAACCATGTCAATAAAGTATTGAGGAGCTACGGTCAAAGAAGAAAAATGACAAAAGGCCACATTGTTCCCTTATTTCATTGTTATCACTGTTAAAGAAGTTTTAGGCGCATTTTTGGGTATATTATCCGTGCAATACTTTCGATTACAGTATTTGACATGTGTTTTGGTTCAATGTGATATTCCCTTTTTAGCTTACCTGGCCCAAAAAGCCATGTGAACTTTTGCCATCACTTTTCGTCCGTCAGTGAACAATTTCAAAAATCTTCTCCTCTGAAAGCGCTGAGCCAAATGTAACCAAACTTGACTTGAATCATGGCCGCCACTGCGAAAAATAGAACATAGGGGGTAACATTGCAGTTTTTGCAAAATAACTCAAAAACCGTTGCAGATATCAAAGATCTGACACGTGATAAAATTGTCCGGAATGCCGAAATCTATCTGCCCTGCAATTTTGAAGAAAATAGGAAAACGCGTCTCAGAGTTACAGACCTTTTTTCCGAATATTTTCAAAATTTATGCATTTTTTAATTTTTTTTCTTTCAAAAACTGTAACAGATAGATATGAAGTGTAAATTTGAGAAATGTTCAGCATATCAAATTTACATACTCTGAAATTTTGAGGAAAATCCAAACCCCTGTGAGGAAGTAATTGCCCGTTTTTCACCATTTGTTTTAATGCTATATGGTTTATGGATTATTTCCCCTAAAATTCTGTTTTCAAATCTTCTTTGATTAACTTTTCTCTTTTAAGCTTTAGAGAAATTACATGCTATCACTTCATTAAAACCAATTATTTATTCCATAATCAAGACCCAAAAAGTGTTTTTGTGCAAATTTCTACAATTTTGTTCATAAATACTTTCATAATTTTTACCTTATTTCATATCATAATAATACTTCTATATAAAAGTATTGTGTCTTCCAGGGATTTTACTATTTGCTTACTTCCATGTCTTGATATGTAGTAGCAGCCTCATGGCTCCTTAGCCTGCATATTATTTTATTTGAAAAAGTTTTAGGTGAGCAGTTGTTGAAATTGTCCTTGAGAACCACTGAAAGGATTTGAACAGAACCTGGCATGAGTTATGCTTGTGAGGTATTGTGACTTTGGTGCCTATCTGTCATCTTACTTTATTGCTCGACCCTATGGAAAGCGCATACAAAGAATTTTTTATCTGAAAAAAACTGGGTTAGTTAGAATAAAATTTAATTACACTGTATCTTATATAGTCCCCTTCAAAACAGACGTCCTTTATTGCTGCACCTTATGCAAATCGGCTACCAATGGGAAACATAGTTTAATAAACGAGTACATTCAAAGATCTTCATTGAAACCATTTGGCCAGTTGGAAATAAATTTTGGCACAACAGTTAATTTCTTCAAAATTGTGTCCTGCAGATCCACCCCTTATCCAAGATGGCAGGCAATACGGAAAATATTTTATAAAAGTAACATAAATGTTTGTTTACATTTTTGGAAATGAGACCCTTTAACAAAGAAATTTATTTGAATTTATCTATTGGCAATATTCCAGGTGAGCGATACAGGCTCTTGAAAGCCTCGTGTTTTCATCGTTGTCAAAAGTGAAAAAAAGGTTTGCAATTAGGCCATTTTCCTGTCCATCTGAAATTTTTATTTGTTATGTTCCAATGTAACCTAAAGTAAATGTACCTTTAGATTGTACAATAAAGTATCAAAACGCATATGTGCAAGTCACGTGATCACGTGATTTTACTTCGTCTTCTGTCAAAGTATAATAAGCGTAAGAAACGAATAAAGATTTGTATGTTGCCAGAACAACATCATTTTGATGTAATAAAAATTTGCATAAGGTGCTATTCAATCTATGATATAATTCTTTAAATAACAAATTTCTTTTTTGCAGGGAAATAATGCAGTTTTAAGGAGATAATTCTTTGTGAGAAAAATCTACTCTTTTTTCAAAGAGGAAACCAAACATTTCAGTTTATTCTAAGAGAAGATAATTTAGTCAAAGCAATTATGGAATGCTTGCCGATTTTTTTTATGCAATATCTAAATTTAAGAGAATTTGGTTAAAACCCGAGGATTATCTCCCTCTTGCATAGCTCTGTCCTTAGCTTATTTTGGCTTTCCTATTTAGATCCTATTGGTAATTTGTTCTCTATCAGATTTTACACCAATTTCTTTTCATGGATTTCCAAATGTTTTGATTTGATCTGCACTGATGATACATAAGTTGTTGAAATGCGCATATGCAGAACCTAAATTCATTCTTACCTCGGTATTGAGTTATTTGTTTGACACAAATACATTATTATCGCAGAACAGGTTTTGCTATCTCAATCAATCGATTCAAACATATTCTCAGGTACTGCAAAACATTATATTTTAATTGTAAGAGCTTTCGCAATTTTATATGAAGCTTAACTGGAACAAATTAGCAGTTATCAAATGCACGTAAAACTGAAAATACATGTATCTGCTATATTTTGACTCAGGCAGGGATAATTAGATTCATTTATTTAAAATCAACTCTGTCCAAGTGTCAGCTGTATACGAAAATTATAGGAGCTTCTGTAACGTATCGAGATGGGAACCCCTTTTCTAACTAGACCAAACAGCTAAAGGGCAGTAACAAAATCCATGATACAATACACATTTAGTAACAGTGTTAAAAATTGAAAGACATTTGAAAATTGGTAATAAAATTTCTTTGGAATATCTTTTTGAATATGCATAGATGATGCTTTAAAGAGATAAATAATTCCACAACTAATATATATTGTTTCAAATGAACAAAACACATTTTTGCATCAGCTTCATAATACTGCATGTAGCTTGCTTATTTTTCCATAGACTCAATGCTTATTGTCAAAAAGAAGGGTATTAATCAGAAATAGGTTGCAGTAATGCGTTTGCAAAAGATAAATAAGATACAGCTTGGGGTATGCTATATTGAATAGTACATTGCTGGCCTGTGTAATAATATACATATACGTCAATATGTTTTGCGCTGTAAATGCGTTTACCTTTCAGAAACCATCTTTATTTTGATGAGTCAGGTGGGTAATTTTTCAAATTTCAGTTTTAAATCTCATGATAAAGAAAAATTAAGTTCAACTGCAAAGATCAAATTCGATCATGAATTAACTCTGTTCCTATCATAAGAGTGACTTGCACTAGAGCAAGACAAAAAATCGTGCTTGGTTTACCTGCAATTATATAGGATTGTGTTTTGCACATTAGGGTCTGTAGTCTACATCTGTTTTCATTGTTGATCATAAAGTTCATTAAGTCTATGCATTAATTGTATATCATTTGAAGTAAATCTTCACAAAAACATATGAGAAAAAAATCGTTTTCTTAATGTATCCCGCTCGTGTATACATTCCAGATTTTATAACGTTACAAGAAGGGGCTGAACTCCTAGTGTAAACATACAAATAGGGAAGATATTCTTGTGTGAAGTTTGGTATATTTTAGAGAGAATACTGTGAAAGTGCAAGAAAAGAGAATATCAGTAACCTTAACGTAAAATTTGAAGACTCAGCAACCATTTAAGACTAGACATCTTATACATGGGTGTCTACCACTGGTGTCAGATTCTTAGATATTCTTAGGCTTTGGAAATACAATGATAAAAAACTTGTAACACATCTGATTTTGTAGCCACACCTTCTTTGTTCTTTACAAAATCAGATGTGTTACAAGTATTTTATCATTGTATTTCCAACGCCTAAGATATTAAGAATCTGACACCAGTGGTAGTACCAGACAAGAGTTTCTCAGACACCCAAGAATAAGATGCCAAGCTTGATTTTGTAAGAGAGGTTGAGCCCATTCCAACAAATTAAAAAAATATACATTTACATTGAACATAAATTCTAATAAGTGTTCAAACAATGGCTTTTGATAAATAAGATAAAAATAGTACAAAGGCCACATGTCGTGTTTGCCTAGAACTCACAGAGTTATGTAGCAAAGGGGAATTCCGACTTTCGGATCAAAATTTCTACTAAAAACTTAAATCTAACAATTAGAAAGAACATCAGAAAAATCGTCAAACATTTCATCAACAAAAAAGAATAGAATCTACAAGATGAAGCGTATAAATTGGTTGTGTCTCAACCAAGAACCTCACTTTTTTATATACTCCCTTCAATACATAAACATAAATTTGGGAATACTGGTAGACCTATAATTTAATTTTAAGAAACAGTAATTTTATGTTCCTATTCCTTCAATGAAATTACACATTTGCATGCCACAGAATACAACAGTTTCTCAATATTAATGTCAAAGTGTCGAACAGTTCGAAGAAAGTTGATAGTTTTTTTAACCAAGGAACTGTCGTTGCTTCTCACTCGCATTGATTTGTACAAGGACAGTTGCAAGCAGGTCAAGTGTGCTGTGGTTGGCACGTAGAAAATTTTCATCTACTTGGACAATTTTCCTTGATGACGCTCTGCCTATGTTTGACAAACCAATCACCGTCGGTATTCGTTTACCGATGTATTGTATTGGATTGTGTACCTTAATTAATAAACTTTATAGAACAAATACATGTCATGTTCTACTCGTTTTGTTACATCCTTCTTTCGATTTGTCTACTTTTGTGTTTTAATTGTTTTTATATTATGTCTTTTTGTCAGGCAACGGATGATAGGGAATTAGAACACTTTTCCAGTTAACTTTATGTTTACTGGCCAACCTATATCAATGAGTAATGATAAACATGGATGTAGTGTGGTTCGACAATCAGCAATGAGTTTCACTCAAACCGCTGCTTATGCTGTCTTGAACTCACTATGGCTATGTGCAAAAGCTCATTGTTGAAGTCATCATGGTGACATCAAGATAAAGAACGACATTAAAAGCGTTGTTCATTTGATTGGTGTAGAGACTTTGTTTCCTGTACATTTTGTCCATAGTCTTTCATTGTTTATTTAAAATTCTTCAAAGAGTCATCATTATAATTTTGTCACAGGATAAAAAGTTTTAATGATTCTAACTCTATTTCGCATTCAACACTCAAAGATAGATTGCATCTACTTACCCTGCGTTTTTTTTTAAAAAGAAATCGACGCAAACTAAGTTTTTCTTCACTAAGGATAAGATCTTACTTTATCAAGAACCTATACTGTTTCAAGCAAAAAGGATGACATCACAAACATGATGGTATATTTGTTTCGTCTTGCTAGTTGATCTTTCCACACAGGTAATTGGTAGGTACGCCAATAACTTATTGTATGTCATTTTTCGATAAGCAATAAAGGGATATGGGGTACATGCACATGAGGCAAAGTCTCTACAAATACATGGTCAAACAAAGCAATGGATTAATTTATTTGTACAAAAAAAAATTCGTAAATAAAATACAATCAAATGCAAAAACTTAAGTTGAATACATTTGTTCCTCGCACGTTGAAATAAAGGTTAGTGTTCTCTTCACAATATGGACTTTGCTTACACTTAAATATGTAATTTAAGTTAATGTTAACTGCTCTGACGATTGAAAAAGAGCTAATATGTCTTCATGGACCAATTCACATGTTAATACTGTCGTCTTCCAAACTAAATTTAAATAAACCCTGTACTTGAAACATCTAAAACACGAGAGAACAATACAAAACATTTCAAATGTTCTACCGAAGCGATTGGTGTCACGCTTTTCAAGCACATGTCGATGATCGTGGTCTCCTTCCACTTTAGTTTAAATGGTGACCTGTAGATTATGTTGGTTGTTGCCAGGAGGGCAAAAAAGACTATAGACTGGACAGTCTACTTAATTTGTTTACAGAACGTAAAATTTCAGCGAAATGATCACCCAATCGGAGGCTAGTCTTCCCAAAATTTCCCGTTTTTATGCACAGGAGACACCGTTGTAAATTGTAAGCACATTTTCTTGACCATGGACTTCCCTTGTTTCTAATACAAAAGAGAGGTGACACATCTGGTTCTTTTGCACTTTCACCTTGCCCTTCACTAATAACTCTTCCTGGTTTGAAAGCGCTGATAACTAAATGTTCCTAATTAGTTTCCCCTTCTAAATTTAGAGGAAGGAAATACTACAGGGGGGTCCTTCTGAACTGTTTGCTTAAATTCATTCAGCAAAATAATTCTGATTCGATGTAATGAAGATTGAAATTTAGAACTAAGGGAACTCTTCCCGGTTTCTCTTGGGTTTAAAACAGAGACTGAAACCATGTCAATAAAGTTTTGAGGAGCTACGGTCAAAGAAGAAAAATGACAAAAGGCCAAATTGTTCCCTTATTTTATTGTCACCACTGTTAAAGAAGTCTTAGGCGCATTTTTGGGTATATTATCCTTGCAATACTTTCGACTACACTATTTTACATGTGTCTTGGTTCAATGTGATATTCCCTTTTTAGCTTACCTGGCCCAAAAAGCCATGTGAACTTTTGCCATCACTTTTCGTCCGTCCGTGAACAATTTCAAAAATCTTCTCCTCTGAAAGCGTTGAGCCAAATGTAACCAAACTTGACTTAAATCATGGCCGCCACTACGAAAAATAGAACATAGGGGGTAACATTGCAGTTTTTGCAAAATAACTCAAAAACCGTTGCAGATATCAAAAATCTGACACGTGATAAAATTGTCCGGAATGCCGAAATCTATCTGCCCTGCAATTTTGAAGAAAATCGGAAAACGCGTCTCAGAGTTACAGACCTTTTTCCGAATATTTTCAAAATTTATGCATTTTTAAATTTTTTTTCTTTTCAAAAACTGTAACAGATAGATATGAAGTGTAAATTTGAGAAATGTCCAGCATATCAAATTTACATACTCTGAAATTTTGAAGAAAATCCAAACCCCTGTGAGGAAGTAATTGCCCGTTTTTCACCATTTGTTTTAATGCTATATGGTTTATGGGTTATTTCCCCTAAAATTCTGTTTTCAAATCTTCTTTGATTAACTTTTCTCTTTTAAGCTTTAGAGAAATTACATGCTATCACTTCATTAAAACCAATTATTTATTCCATAAGCAAGACCAAAAAAGTGTTTTTGTGCAAATTTCTACAATTTTGTTCAAAAATACTTTCATAATTTTTACCTTATTTCATATCATAATAATACTTCTATATAAAAGTATTGTGTCTTCCAGGGATTTTACTATTTGCTTACTTCCATGTCTTGATATGTAGAAGCAGCCTCATGGCTCCTTAGCCTGCATATTATTTTATTTGAAAAAGTTTTAGGTGAGCAGTTGTTGAAATTGTCCTTGAGAACCACTGAAAGGATTTTGAAAATGAGACCCTTTAACAAAGAAGTTTATTTGAATTTATCTATTGGCAATATTCCAGGTGAGCGATACAGGCTCTTGAAAGCCTGGTGTTTTCATCGTTGTCAAAAGTGAAAGAAAGGTTTGCAATTAGGCCATTTTCCTGTCCATCTGAAATTTTAATTTGTTATGTTCCAATGTAACCTAAAGTAAATGTACTTTTAGATTGTACAATAAAGTATCAAAACGCATATGTGCAAGTCACGTGATCACGTGATTTTACTTCGTCTTCTGTCAAAGTAATAATAAGCGTAAGAAAAGAATAAAGATTTGTATGTTGCCAGAACAAGAGTAAATATCATTTTGATGTTATAATAATGTGCATAAGGTGCTATTCAATCTATGATATTATTCTTTAAATAACAAATTTCTTTTTTGAAGGGAAATAATGCAGTTTTAAGGAGATAATTCTTTGTGAGAAAAATCTACTCTTTTTTCAAAGAGGAAACCAAACATTTAAGTTTATTCTAAGAGAAGATAATTTAGTCAAAGCAATTATGGAATGCTTGCCCGAAAACCGATTTTTTTATGCAATATCTAAATTTAAGAGAATTTGGTTAAAACCCGAGGATTATCTGCCTCTTGCATAGCTCTGTCCTTAGCTTATTTTGGCTTTCCTATTTAGATCCTATTGGTGATTTGTTCTCTATCAGATTTTACACCAATTTCGTTTCATGGATTTCCAAATGTTTTGATTTGATCTGCACTGATGATACATAAGTTGTTGAAATGCGCTCATGCAGAACCTAAATTCATTCTTACCTCGGTATTTAGTTATTTGTTTGACACAAATACATTATTATCGCAGAACAGGTTTTGCTATCTCAATCAATCGATTCAAACATATTCTCAGGTACTGCAAAACATTATATTTTAATTGCAAGAGCTTTCGCAATTTTATATGAAGCTTAACTGGAACAAATTAGCAGTTGTCAAATGCATGTAAAACTGAAAATACATGTATCTGCTATTTTTTGACTCAGGCAGGGATTATTAGATTCATTTCTTTAAAATTAACTCTTTCCAAGTGTCACCTGTATACGAAAATTATATGAGCTTCTGTAACATATCGAGATGGGAACCCCTTTTCTAACTAGACCAAACAGCTAAAGGGCAGTAACAAAATCCATGATACAATACACATTTAGTAACAGTGTTAAAAATTGAAAGACATTTGAAAATTGGTAATAAAATTTCTTTGGAATATCTTTTTGAATATGATGCTTTAAAGAGATAAATAATTCCACAACTAATATATATTGTTTCAAATGAACAAAACACATTTTTGCATCAGCTTCATAATACTGCATGTAGCTTGCTTATTTTTCCATAGACTCAATGCTTATTGTCAAAAAGAAGGGTATTAATCAGAAATAGGTTGCGGTAATGCGTTTGCAAAAGAGAAATAAGATACAGCTTGGGGTATGCTATATTGAATAGTACATGGCAGGCCTGTGTAATAATATACATATACGTCAATATGTTTTGCGCTGTAAATGCGTTTACCTTTCAGAAACCATCTTTATTTTGATGAGTCAGACGGGTAATTTTTCAAATTTCAGTTTTAAATCTCATGATAAAGAAAAATTAAGTTCAACTGCAAAGATCAAATTCGATCATGAATTAACTCTGTTCCTTTTATAAGAGTGACTTGCACTAGAGCAAGACAAAAAATCGTGCTTGGTTTACCTGCAATTATATAGGATTGTGTTTTGCCATATTAGGGTCTGTAGTCTACATCTGTTTTCATTGTTGATCATAAAGTTCATTAAGTCTACGCATTAATTGTATATCATTTGAAGTAAATCTTCACAAAAACACGAGAAAAAAATCGTTTTCTTAATGTATCCCGCACGTGTATACATTCCAGATTTTATAACGTTACAAGAAGGGGCTGAACTCCTAGTGTAAACATACAAATAGGGAAGATATTCTTGTGTGAAGTTTGGTATATTTTAGAGAGAATAGTGTGAAAGTAAAGTAAACACCTGTGAAAGTGCAAGAAAAGAGAATATCAGAAACCTTAACGTAAAATTTGAAGACTCAGCAACCATTTTAGACTAGACATCTTATACATGGGTGTCTACCACTGGTGTCAGATTCTTAGCTATTCTTAGGCTTTGGAAATACAATTATAAAATACTTGTCACACATCTGATTTTGTAGCCACACCTTCTTTTTTCTTTACAAAATCAGATGTGTTACAAGTATTTTATCATTGTATTTTCAACGCCTAAGATATTAAGAATCTGACACCAGTGGTAGTACCAGACAAGAGTTTCTCAGACACCCAAGAATAAGATGCCAAGCTTGATTTTGTAAGAGATGTCTGGTGTTCTACTTGAAATATTAATATCAGATTTCATGGTTGAGCCCATTCCAACAAATTAAAAAAATATACATTTACATTGAACATAAATTATAATAAGTGTTCAAACAACGGCTATTTTGATAAATAAGATAAAAATAGTACAAAGGCCACATTTAAAAGATGAAATAGTGAAAAAAAATAAAAAGCAGCTAAAATCACAAATGGGGAGACAAAAGTGAATGCCCAATGTTTCGGCCTTATGGCTTTCGTGGGAACCCAGGAGAAAAAACAAAGAATAATGCTTCAAGGTAAATAGAAAGCAGACCAAATGACGTGTCACATAAAAAGACTGTAGAAATCTTGCTCAATTCTGAACTAAATTTAAGATAAAATAGAAATGTTTTGTCGTTCAAACCCCGGAAGAGGCATAACTTGACCCCAGATTAACAGATAGACTGCTCTTTGGCATTTCAAAGCACACGCTGATATAGTTATTAAAGCTGTAGATAAAGACGATGTCGTGTTTGCCTAGAACTCTCAGAGTTATGTAGCAAAGGGGAATTCCGACTGTCGGATCCAAATTTCTACTAAAAACTCTAACAATAAGAAAGAACATCAGAAAAATCGTCAAACATTTCATCAACAAAAAAGAGCAGAATCTACAAGATGAAGAGTATAAATTGGTTGTGTCTCAAACAAGAACCTCACTTTTTTATATGATCCCTTCAATACATATACATAAATTTGGGAATCCTGGTAGACCCATAATTTAATTTTAAGAAACAGTACATTTTATGTTCCTATTCCTTCAATGAAATTACACATTTGCATGCCACAGAATATAACAGTTTCTCAATATTAATGCCAAAGTGTCGAACAGTTCGAAGAAAGTTGATATTTTTTTTACCAAGGAACTGTCGTTGCTGCTCACTCGCATTGATTTGTACAAGGGAAGTTGCAAGCAGGTCAAGTGTGCTGTGGTTGGCACGTAGAAAATGTTCATCTACTTGGACAATTTTCCTTTGATGACGCTCTGCCTATGTTTGACAAACCAATCACCGTCGGTATTCGTTTACCGATGTATTGTATTGTATTGTGTACCTTAATTAATAAACTTTATAGAACAATTACATGTCATGTTCTTCTCGTTTTGTTACATCCTTCTTTCGATTTGTCTACTTTTGTGTTTTAAGGTGGTTCGGGGGACTAAGCAAAATCCATCAGAATTTTTCAATAATTTGCAGAATTAAACTTCAAAAATTGGACTTCCAAAAAATAAAATAAGAATTGGGGGTCACGGACCATATAAGCTCACAATCTTTCATCGCAAATATGGATTTTTTAGTTGAAATGCTAAGGAAAATTGCATTTTTTTGCATTATTCAAGAATTTTGATTAATTTTGTATATTGCTAGCCCTTATATAGATCTTTCTAAAACCAGAAAGAAAAATGGGGGTCACGGACCTTATTACGAAATTATTTCACAAAGTCAAAATTTCCGTAGTGATTTCTTTGTAAAATATTTTGTGAAATTACCTCCCTTGTTTAAATTTTCATTTCAAAGAATTCTACAGTACAAATACTATTCTGATTTTTTCTTCAAAAATGAATGGTAAACTAAGAGAAATAGACCCATTGTTCGTGTTTTAAGCCAAATATTGTACAGATTTGTCCAAATTTTAAAATGCTTGTATATTTCTTTAATAAAAAATACATATCAAAGCATGAAATATGAAAACAAAATGGCGGAATACCACCGATCCACCTTAATTGTATTTATATATGTCTTTTTGTTAGGCAACGGATGGCAGGGATCGTTAGAACAGTTTTCCAGTTAACTTAATGTTTACTGGCCAACCTATATCAATGAGTAATGATAAACATGGATGTAGTGTGGTTCGACAATCAGCAATGAGTTTCACTCAAACCGCTGCTTATGCTGTCTTCAACTCACTATGGCTATGTGCAAAAGCTCATTGTTGAAGTCATCATGGTGACATCAAGATGAAGAACGACATTAAAAGCGTTGTTCATTTGATTGGTGTAGAGACTTTGTTTCCTGTACATTTTGTCCATAGTCTTTCATTGTTTATTTTAAATTCTTCAAATTCTAAAGAGTCATCATTATAATTTTGTCACAGGAAAAAAAGTTTTAACGATTCTAACTCTATTTCGCATTCAACACTCAAAGATAGATTGCATCTACTTACCCTGCATTTTTCTTTAAAAAGAAATCGACGAAAACTAAGTTTTTCTTCACTAAGGTTAAGATCTTACTTTATCAAGAGCCTATACTGTTTTGAGCAAAAAGGATTTCATCACAAACATGATGGTATATTTGTTTCGTCTTGCTAGTTGATCTTTCCACACAGGTAATTGGTACGCCAATAACTTATTGTATGTCTTTTTTCGATAAGCAATAAAGGGATATGGGGTACATGCACATGAGGCAAAGTCTCTACAAATACATGGTCAAACAAAGCAATGGATTAAATTATTTTCCAAATCAATACCGAAGCAAGAGCCAAAACCATACATACAGAATGCATGGCAATGTAAGGATTACATACAGACAGAGAAAGTTAACGACGAAGACGAAACAAACAGTACATAAAATAAACGTCACAAATATAAAGCACTAACAGTGTGAACAACGCTTTTATTATTGTCCTTCATACTGAATTTACCATGAGGCCTCCAACAATGAACTTTGCTCAAATATGTTCCTCATGGTAGGTTCAGGACCGGCTTGAGTGGAATTCATTTCCATATTTCGATACACTGATGATCTTCTTCAAGTAAAAAATAATTATTCCGGTGATAACGTCTTATACATCAGAAACAACTGGAAATTAAGGATAAGTGAAACTAATTTAAAAAAAATAGGACAGATAACAGGAAACACACACATAAAATGGCCGAAAATAACAAGCATTATAATGTCGACTTTATATTTAGTTTTGTTTCTAAACATCAACCGATAGTCTCTTGAAGAACTAGATGATTTTTAAATTTCCTATGATGTCCTATTTCTACGTATTGACATAATTACTGTCCCTCCTTTCATCATATGTGTCTCATAACTCATACGATCAAAAACTTAACCAAAAGATGTTTATTATTTGAACCGAGTAAATCAATGCTGACTTTTGCTAGTGCCGGTACTAAGTCTGGCTGCCCCGAAATCCTATCGTTGTTGACGGTTGTCTTTTTCTTTCATTTGTTTTTCTTGTGTTGTTCTTTGGTACATTAAAGCATGTAATTGTAATTTTGCATCTACTGTAGGTATTTCCTGATTTGTATTTTTTATTTTATTGAAATAGGGTATGTAAGTCTCGTCATGTGACTCGCGAGAATCCACGATAAATAGGCAATTCAAACACGTTTCCCGCAAAAACATGACGTCTGAGAATTATGAGGTTAAGATTTTTGTTTGAAACGTCACATGTTAAAGAAATAATTCATGGCGGCCGGTTGTTTGTTAGAGATTTACATATGGGAGGCCATTATTTTCCTCTTATATTTTATCCAGAGCGTAGCGCAGCGGAGCAAGGGCTAAAATTAACGAAAATAATGGACACTCATATGTAAATCGACTACAAACCACCAGCGAACATGAATTATTTCGATTCTAATATGACATTTTATAATCTGGACGGACCTACAGTGTACACGGAAATGACAGTCATTACATAAGATTTTCTTATGTGCACAAAACATATTATGATGTCGTCTATTTCATCGTAAAGACTGTTGGGAGGTCGCCCATAATGTTAAAATGGAGATTTTCATATGGCTGGTTGTCATGGTCGTCCATTGTTCTCATATTAGAATTTTGCTTAAAATAAAACTTCCGGGTACAATTTTTGATCCCGGAACTTCCAAAGTTGTTCGACACTTACAGGCCCTATTAACACATCACTGGTCGCCTTAAGTAAGTAGTAAACAAGTATTAAGTAAAGCAGCCTGTATGTATCTATGCTGTTTTAAATAGAATATTTCCCAGGAATATTTTGATTGGTTTACTGTTTGTTAACTTTAATAGTTAAGTTATCTAGATTAAAACCAAAATCCAGTATCGAAAATGTTTGAGAAAAAAAATTATTTCAGTTGTCTCCTGACCTGACGTATTAATTATACTATAACTAATCCGAGATTCTGATTATCGCAAAATATTCAACGAATGATCGAATAACGCAGTAATTCACGAATGCGCGGAGCGCATGAGTGAATTACAGCGTTTTTCGAACATGAGTTGAATATTTTGCGATAATCAGAATCAAGGATTAGTTATAGTTTTTATTATATAGACTTTCATGCATATTTGATGGTTCCGTTGATGATTCATTTCATGAACTACGTTTTCAAGATTAATCCGCTGTGACGTTTACTTAACAACAACGTTGACAACGTCTATTGTGACGTCACTTCCTAGAGTGAAATTATGGAAAATAATTTCACAGTTAATTATCACTTTTCTTTCACTGGGAAATCTCAATCTTTCACCGCTATCTATATAATAATGTTCAATAACAAATATATCGTCTTGTGAAGAATTCATGAAATTGCATTCACTTCATCCTTCTAAGTGTACAATCTCTTTAACTCTATTTGTGTTTCATCTGAATGCTGTGTTTTTAATGATTGTTCTATTTTTAGAATAAGCGCCACTTCCTCATTGATTCAGTGTTTGTTGCCGATGTATTCATATCATTCGATGTTTGATGTTCTAGATGTTTTGATTGTTATCTGCACTGTGAAAATACGATAACAAGAAGGACATTTGAAGTATCTTGTAAATGAAGTTTAAATTCTAGCAATACTGAGTGAAATCTTTCCTGAAGGAATTACATCGTCTAGCATTTTCGCACTGATTAAGAGACTAAGCATTTGACAAGTTCAAAAGTCACAAAGCTCTGTCCTGAAATGACACTGGTATTACTTTAAGGTACTATATATTCGAAATTTATATTCATATTATTTAATCTTCCGTTTTTTTTTATTTTTCGCTCGGACTGCAGACAAATAAGCTTTCGATATTCCCAACTGCTTATACATAATCAACTACAGCTCCTGGATGTTGTCAAACTACAAATCAGTCGATGAGTATGATAGTGAAGCGTTAGTTCTGGTTGGTATCACAAGCACAAAATACCAGTATAGTTCAAATTTTCACTTTTGAAGTAGCTGTCAGTAAATTTATAAATTTAAATTATACCTTCAAAGTACAAAACCACTTTAAGGCATTAATAATAGTTATTTCATATCAACTATTTCATTCTTTTGTTTGATCTGCAAAAGTACGATAGTAGTAATCCAAGGAGAAAACACATATGTGAGTTACATGCAATCAAATTTCAGTCATATAAAAAAAAAGAATAAGATACAATTTCAAAACAAAGCCATTCAAAAACATACAAAACGAAAATCTAGTATCACTACATTGTGAGATTCCTATCAATTCAGCTGTATTGAAATGAATTAAAAATCTATGTCAAAAATGTTCAAAAAAATTCATCCTTAAAGAACCGACTGGCGCTTGATACCCTCATTCGGGTATCCAGAGGGGGGATATTCAAGCAGTATACTTTGCGTTTGTCGTCATCTTCAAATTCTGGAATTGAGTGGGCATTTATGTCAGCGATCATTTCATGCCAGAACTCTTTGGTTGCATCATCCTGCAAAAAGCACAAACTGTGACTACAAGCAAAATAACTTCCTGTTTCAAATATCATTCATCGTTTTTATAGTTTTATATAAGTTATTGTTTTGAATTAACAAATGCCACGGATATTAAAGTTGATAAAAGAATCTTATGAAAAATGTGTTGATTTATGATTATCACAGAATTATTCATTTATCCAAGGATTACAAAAAAAATAAACAGGGCTTGAAAATATAAAATAATTTCTGTAAAAAAGGCATATATATTTTTAGGCTTAAGGTGAGACGTTACTAAATGAACGTCATGGTAAGAGTTACCTCCCTCCGATTGCGTTCGAACACTGTAGACGTAAAAAAGGTGGCATGGCAAGATCAGCATTTCATTCAACAGAAAGGAAATAATGGCTAATCCTGAGACAATAGAAAATTATGTCAAATTTAAAATTAGCGTTCGCAATGGCTTTTTTGTTGTTTATTGTTGAAATAAAAGTAATATGTATAGCTATGGGAAAAGGTCAGTTCCCATCTGAAACTTCTATTTGTACGTGTTAGTACATGTATTATGCAAAAACGATTACTATTTCAGAAATTAATTAGAAATCATTTCTGGTCCAATTTCGTTCCTTTACAATTTTCTTTCACAATTCTTTAACATTACAGTATTTTCTCACGGTTTTGTTTTGATGTTTTTTAATAATGACAATAAAGAAAACTTTGCTGCAGACGGAACGTTGCAATATTGAAACGGAACTCATCCAGATTTTTTTTTATTTTCGGGAACAAAATGAAATGGTATATTTTTTATTTTCAGTCGGAATATCCACCAATCCTCGACATGCTTTCTGAAAAATTGCGGTCCTGGTAAAGTTCGGAAATTTTATATTTTGAAAGTGTTTACCAAGGTATGAGCTGTTAGATTTTGGGATGAGCTTTGACTTTAGATTTTCACACGAGACAGATTTTTTTTACCATTTTTTCCCATAAACAGGCTTACCTTTTCTTATGGACATTGTGCATTATTGAATTTTTTAGCGCAAAGCTGAAGGCCAGATTTTTTTTTTTGCAGACGGAACGTTGCAATAATTTTTTTTTAATTCCAGCCCCTTTTTGAAAATTAAATGGCCCGTTCCTTTAAAACGTCTTGTCTGTAAATGAATTCGTATAATTGTTAGTCGTTGTATTTTTATACATGAATCCACAAAAACATGTTTATTTGTAATATTTTTGTTTTCTTTTCATGAATTCGAATACATCGTGAGGCTATTTAAATCTAACATATATATGAAAAAACGAAAACAACTGGGATGCAGTTTTATTGTGTATCTATGTTTGTCCTTTGTATGTAGAAAGGAATCTTATCCACTAATATTGTCATTTACGAAATTTCTATATCCAAAGAATAGCGAATTTTGTTTGATGCCACTCTTCTATTGCAGCTGTGCTTTCTTGAAAGTGCGAGTTTGCAGTAGTAAGCACGAGTGAGATCGTGGGTAAAGTACAGATCGTGCCTGCGTGTTAAATTTGTGTTTAGTGCTTTTTCCGAAGAATGGCATCCGCCATTATATCAGGACAAAAAGTGGCGATTTTTCGGCCTGGAATCATATGGGACTGACCAGGGCGACAGATCTGTCTTTGCATGAACTACGAAAGCGTATTGATGCCACATAAAAAAAATCTCGTAATTATGAGATAATTATCTCAAGATTATGACTTATTATCTCATTATTAAGAAATGATATCTCATAATTATGAAATAATATCTCATAATTACGAGATATTTTTTTCATGAGGCATCAATACGCTTCCGTAATGTGCTAGCAAAAATAAGGTCTGTTTCGCGTAATTGTATGGTATAAATATCAAACCCATACTTTTATTCTTCCCATTATAAAGTAGAAATATTAGTCACTTGGTGTAAAACAACAAACCTTCCATCACAGAAAAAATAACGAATTATTCATCAGCGGATCCAGTCATCAAAGAAGGTTGCAATCCGGTTTTTTGACATTTTTGTCTAAATTCTACGCGAAATATAAAAAGTTTAAAGGAAAAGGTAAAGGGGTCAAATTTCTGGAATTCTCCCTCCGGATACGCCAATGAAATTATTTTTCAACAGTTACTGTTTAGAAAGCAATTCATGTCGTCAAATACGAGAAACCAATATTTTGACTCCCTTTTCTATGTATTGCGACTTGCTTGTATGAATAAGAAAAGTATCCCAACATATATATGTATTTAACAAAATATATAAATAAAATAAAATAAAATTGATAGATGATTATCTATCAAGAAAAAAAGATAGATAAACAAATAAATTTAGTAATTTTATTGGGAATTCCAACAAATTAAGGATATTTGCGCAATTTAGTGTTTGCCATTTTTCTGCAAGGGGAATCATTTAAAAAAAGCAATTCCTTTACTGTCATTTTCAGTAAAATTATCTTCAAAAGTAATAACCGTCTATTCCGGAATTTTACGGGGAATATTATCGTCATTTGCCTACAATACAAAATCATTGGATATAAAATCTATGCGAAAACGTTAGATTATACATTGTAACGTCGACATACAATCTTACGTTTGGCATTTTTTACACCTCTTGCAAAAGTTTGCGCTTACATAGAGAAAAAAGATGCTCCATGACATATGGTTTTCTATATATCAAAGGATTTGCAATTTCGTCCTCTTCTTTGTGTTAGTTTTTGGACAGTATGTAATCGCTGCATTTGTAGATATATCGAAAAACGTAACATTTTCAGGTGTGAAATTGCTATTTTTACGTTATGTCTTTGTAAAATTGTACCCCAAAGATCGCGTTTTCAATGTCAAATATCTTTCTAAAGTGATCCATGACCCGTATTAAAAAGTTGATATTCCGATGTAAGTCATTAAGATCTACTTGTGTGCAAATTTTCATAAGAATGTAAGACATAGCCATTTAGTAACGTCTCACCTTAAAACGGACTTCTCAATGGAACGATAAGAAGTATTAAAAAAAGAACACAAAACAAAACAAAATGCAAACAAACATAAACAAAAATAAACAACAGGTGTATCATCGATGCCAGGAAGCCAATTTCAAAACGCATATCATTATTTTCCTGAATATTAAACCGGAACTTCTCTGAAATATAATAAGTTCTTATGACTATCTTTTATACCTTCCGTAGTGCTTGCTGTATTCTATAATATTGTTTCATTCTTGTGTAAAGAAAACAAATGAAGAAAGAAGACGCAACTAATGCAACTACTGCTGCAATCACTGTGAATATAATCCCTGCAACACAAAGAAAAATTATCTACACTTAAACATGCAATACAATATGATTTAATTGAAGATGTGTGGGATGATAAAGACAATATATATATGATAAACGTTACCAACCTGATCTTATAGATGAAGGTTTAAAAGTATAAATGAAATTATTAATAAATTAATAAAGCAAAATTAGTCCGCTTTGATTTTTATTTTACTTTTTTCGTATACTCACCAAAATAATACATGTTTCCGAAAACAAACTTGCAAAGAAAAGATAACAAGAAGCACAAACAATGGCCGAAAATCACAATCACATGCCACAATTCATCTGGAAACCACACAAGAAGTACGTCAATAAAAAGACAAAATCTGGCTTATATTTAATTTTAATTTAAATAAAGAGGGACTAAAATCTTTACTTCATAAAAAGAAAATTCCAGATATCTATATTGAGTTGCTGAATTGTTGGGTAGAATTAAAGAAACTAGATATAAAAAGACCAAATTATCATAGAAAAGTACGTCAACAAGTGATATGGGGAAATTCATATATAAAGTTCAAAAATAAACCCTTATTTTTTAAAAATTGGGTAAAATGTGACTTAATTTTCATGCAAGATTTAATGGACCATAATGGTCTTCTTTCAGAAAATTTTCATAGTAAGAGAACAATTTCATAAATTTTAAATGGAATTTGAAAATATTAAGAGGGGTATATGTTTAAAAATGGAAAATAGAAATCGAAAGTCCAAAAGTGTATTATGTTGTTAATGAATTACAGAATCGACTTTTGTATTGTACTATTTATGTAAAACTAACACGACTTGTTTTAAATGTTTTATCTGATGTTACCCTGGCATTCAGATAATTAATATAAAGGGTACTCTTCAAACGAAAACTGTAGTTTGTAGAGGCAATGTTAACAGTTTTCTTGAATAAAAGCTCTAAATTAAAAAAAAAATAAAATAAATTAATAAAAAGACAAAAGACAAACGTATACAACGATAGGAACTCGAGATAGCCGGACTTGGTATCGGCACTAGCGAGAGCCAATGGTAGGATTAAACCGGTTTATGGGAACCCAGACCTCTCCTTTATCTATTTCGTTTCACTACAGTATGATAAACACGCAAATAAAAACCCAATACAGGTAGACTCCTAATTTGATGAAAATTAGTATGTTTCACTGTATATGAGATAGCCATTCTCTATAATCACTTATAATTTTATAAAGGGGGTATCGCACGCATGGTTTTATATTTACCCGATACTTGTTATACAACCTGAACTTTCTATTGTGATGTGAAAAAAAACAACTTGATTTTCATTTGACTGATGCATTGTTGCCAAGAAAAAGTCAATTTTTGTACATTTTTCAAAGCATATCAAGAAACAATGTGGTACATACTTATCAATTAAATACTATTAACATGAAGGACTAACAATTCCTCTTGAGACAGATTTTCATAATTAATGCTAGAAGAGTATTTGCATTTTAGTGAAATTGCAACATGCCAAAAATTTCATCAATATGCAATACTATATGAAAAAAACACAGATCAATAAATTATTTTTCTTGTGTTCATATGATAGAAAAATAAATGATATAGTTGTCCCGAAAAAAATTTTGCGTTTTGTGGTCAGTTGTTTTCCAATACGACATTGGTTGTAAAAATGTTGATGTTGATGTTGAAATAATGTTGAAATAAAGATTGTAAATAAATATTTCATGCTTTTGAAAATTTTGAAATTAAATAGTTTAACCTTCAATGGTTTCTCTGGTATTGCTTTTGTTCTGCTCTCCTACTCCCTTTTGTAATCCTACAAAAATAAGATTAAAAGGATTCATCATTAGGTTGTACTGACATCATTTTTCGTAATGAATACATAAACATAAAAGATATGGTCCGTATATTGTAAACTTCTTAAAATGACTATAAGTCGTTTTTAATCAAGGTTTTTTTCGCATTTGGTGAAATAAATAGCTGATGAAAATCATCGCAAAAAATTAAGATAGGATACATAGGACCAAGGCCCTCTAATGCCTCTTTAGAGACGTGTTTGGAAAAAGTCGCTTTTTTTCCTTTTAACCTATATACAGATATTATAGTCAAAATATATACTTCATATATGTAAAAAATTACTTATCATAAATACACCCTTCCGATTGGGTATATTCCGGCAGCGGTCGTCCAATCTTTTGATTCAAGTTGCACTGACGAGATGTAAATTCATTGAAATGAGGCCTAATCTGCATCATTCAAATTTAAATTCAGTTTTGCGTGTTACTCAAACTGTAATGGTCAAATTCCTCGATGGAAATATGATCTCCATAATATTACATCCTTAAACTCCAACTCAGTTGGTCTTTGACTTTATATATATATATATTTGTGTGAGTGTGGGTGTGTAAATAAAAATTTCAGAATTTAATAATTGAGTTAAAGTCAAAAGTAAAGATAGAAACTGATCTGTGATGCCATATCTGGCATAGTTACTATTCGTACCAATGGTAGCTTCTCTTGGACTGCTGTTTTCTTATTTTCTATAAATTTTAATGTGAAATGTTGTATTTAGCTTTTAATCAAGCATTCATTTGGTCGTATTTTTGCACATCTGCTATTACCTGTATTAAGCTGCAGTAATGCTTTTCCACCTTATTAATCTTTATACATTTTTATTCTTTTGATATTTATACAAAAACTTCTAAGTATAGAATTCAAATATATCACAAAGTTTTGCTGTTCGTAAATTAAGTTAGTTTCCACTCCATTTAAGTATAATTTAAATTAAGTGAAAGAATGGGGGCTGCTTCAATCAATCTTTGTATCCTTTCGTTACATATATCATAAAGAATGTTTATTTATTGTTTACTTATTTTATGAGCTTAAATCAAAGGGTAGAGATTAACATAATGTTATTGATATATTTTTTTGTTAATTCTTACTAATAACTATGTGATACTACTTATGCTACCAAATTACAACAACAACAAACTAAGTTAAAATCCAAAAGGTAAAAATATAAAAAAATGTCCTATGATGTTTTCGAATTTCTTACCAGTAATTGTTTCCTTTTGACTAGTATTTTCTGGTAATTCTGTTAAATATAGCATGAAACATGT
>MJUU01025199.1:19105-40267 GCA_002080025.1 Modiolus philippinarum
GTTGGAAGAAATGCCACGCTTCCTGCACGTTAAAGAACCCTTGTAGCAAGCTCTTTTTGGGGTGGTCCGTAGGTGATCGGCTACAAGGCTAAATTCCCCGCCCTTGACGATTTCACCCTACTTTTCCAGTGGCAGTCAGAGTTTCCCGTCCCATGGCCATTTTCATACCCCAAAGTGATTATTTATGAACAAACTTGTTCTCGTCTTGATATAGCTGAAATATTGCCGAGTAGACGTTAAACAATATTCAATCAATCAATCAATCATAACTTTTTTTCTTTAATGACCCTGACTTAGATATTTGTCATGGGTGTGTCATCTTGAGAAGGTGTGTCGCGTATCATAGTGACCTTGACCTATGACCTCGAAATCAAATCACATAATTTTTTCCGCCGTGCGCGGTCCCGGCTTATGAATAGGCCCGCAGCATCCTCTGAGCTTGGAGTTTGAGTCTTCCTAACAGAGGACCCAGAGGGAACCCCGGGATATAGAAATAGGACCCAGCATCTCCGGCTTGCGGGGTGTGACCCCTTCTAAACGGAGGCTGACCCCGAGGGTCCCGGGAAATAGAAAAAGGACCCATTCCGTGGTTGTGCGGGATTAATAAATACACAACCCATCTTTCGGATGGGATGTAAACTCAGGTTCACGTGTTGGAAGAAATGCCACGCTTCCTGCACGTTAAAGAACCCTTGTAGCAAGCTCTTTTTGGGGTGGTCCGTAGGTGATCGGCTACAAGGCTAAATTCCCCGCCCTTGACGATTTCACCCTACTTTTCCAGTGGCAGTCAGAATTTCCCGTCCCATGGCCCTTTCCATACCCTACAGTGATTATTTATCAATAAACTTGTTCTCGTCTTGATATAGCTGAAATATTGCTGAGTAGACGTTAAACAATATTCAATCAATCAATCAACTTTTTGATGTGAATATTTATTATGTCTCCCCTTCAACGAACGGAGACACATGTCTCCCCTTCGACGAACGTAGACATATGTCTCCCCTTCCACGAAAGGAGACATATTGTTTTTGTTTCCTATTTGTGTCCGGCCCATAACTTTTTTTCTTTAATGACCCTGACTTAGATATTTGTCATGGGTGTATCATCTTAAGAAGGTGTGTCGCGTATCATAATGACCTTGACCTATGACCTCGAAATCAAATTACATAATTTTTTCCGCCGTGCGCGGTCCCGGCTTATGAATAGGCCCGCAGCATCCTCTGGTCCGTAGGTGATCGGCTACAAGGCTAAATTCCCCGCCCTTGACGATTTCACCCTACTTTTCCAGTGGCAGTCAGAATTTCCCGTCCCAGGGCCCTTTCCATACCCCAAAGTGATTATTTATTAACAAACTTGTTCTCGTCTTGATATAGCTGAAATATTGCTGAGTAGACGTTAAACAATATTCAATCAATCAATCAACATTATTTTTTTACCTGTTGGCTTGTCCTGACCAGAACTTTTTGATCTCTTCACCTAGATATATATTTGGCATGCATGTCTCCGACATGAAACGAATCAGGATAGGTTTGAGGATCACACTAGACAATTGTTCCGCCTGGTAAATCTGTTGAATCAAGTGTTCATTCAGCTTATCGGTCTGTTACTCTCATTTCTCAAGAAAATCTATGGCCGACAATTTAGCATCATTGAAAGACGTCCCAGAGGGTATTCACCAGCCCAATAGTCAGACTTGTCTGACATGAAAATTTTACCTTGCGTGTTATGGAAATTTACTGTTTTTATAAAAATTCTAACCCCTAATAAAAAAAACTGAGGCTTCATTCCGTGTATGGCACTCGGTAGATGTCCTTGGTACAAGATTTGGCTTCCTATTTGGTAATGAGTACTTCTTTTGTTACAACTTTTGGATTATGGCTTTCCATATTATTTAATTTTAATGCTGCTGATGAGAGATTACTCCTTGAAACACGTGTACAGCATAACGAGAAATTTACAGTTTTTATGCGACTTAGGTAGTTTTTGTATTATAATTGGTAATTTTCAACTAGGTTCACTTCTTCCAGAAATTGACGTTACAGATTATGATTCACTGATATTGTGCCAAGTGCTTTTAACAGAGCAGACAATATTACCTGGTGTCATTCGTGGTTTTATGTAACTTCACACAGTTAAGCCTATGGTTTTAAATACGGTGTTTAAATCTCCACATTTTGGGACTGTTTAATAACTAAATACCGAAGTTACTGCGAATTTTGGTTCTGCATATGCGCATTTCGACAACTTATGTCTCTTCAGTGCAGATAAAATCTAAATGTTTGAAAGACCAGATAATCAGAGATGTTTAAAACTGATAGAGAACAAAAACCAATATGATCTAACTTGAGGCCAAAATGAGCTAAGGCCAGTGCTTTGCACGAGGGAGATACGTCATTGTTTTTCTGTGTTCTCCTTTTTGCAATGTCTCAGGACTATAATTTTTGTCATTGCCGTATCCTCTATTCCTAAGGCATTCTACTGCCATTATTTAATATTTAATTCTAAATGTTGCTCTATCATCCATATTTTATAGGAATTTTTTTTTGAAACTCCATTAAGAAACATTGACTCTATATACCTTATCATTGAGCCAATTATTTCCATCTAGGGTTTTTACATCTTCGCCAGTGAATGAATTGCATCCAACTCTTAAAAGAATTTTCTTTGTGCAGAGGTTGTACCTTGAACGTACATGATAAATGGAAGGTCTTCAAATCATTTTTTTTAGCCTTTACGGTACTACAGCTTGCATCTGTATTATCACTAGCTGGTGTCTTAAGTTGTTTTTTTTCATAGTTTTATCCCTTTGAATTTGACCAAGACGTTCACTACATTCCGGTGTTAAAAATGATTTTCTGTTAATGTACATCTTTCACTTAATTGAATGACATGCTTATCATTTGATATATTATCAACCGATATCTTTGTTTTTTTTATTGTTGTTGCCTTTTTTCTAATAACGTTAAACACCCTCATTATTCTTTGTTTATCAAAGGTAAAGGTGCAACTTTTTTCTTCTTAGCAAGCTCTTCTTTTCTGGGCTCCAAAAGGATTCCATTGTCTGCAGTTGCCTTTCATATCCACCAACACCTCTAGTATTTCTTGCATAGCCGATGAATCCCTGCAGAGAAAGGTTACATTTTCCAACTCTTTAAGCCTTTCTTTGAGCTGTTTTCCAAACGCTTGTGATGGTTGTACACACTCAGAAAGTTTATCCTCTTCTTCAGTTGAAGGTGTTTCCTCTAAATCATTTTCATTGTGACATTCTTCTGATAGTTCAAGGTTTTTTTCTGAACTATTTCGTCTGCAACCTTGACACGCATGAAGTCTATATTTAGACTTGTGTATGGACTGTTCCTATAAAGAGGAGATACATCATCCCAAGACAAATCAAAATGGTTAAACAGAGCAAAGAAATGTTTGAATGGCAAAAAGTACAACAGAGAGAATTTGTAATGTATATACATAATTAAGCTTACAATTCTGGCTTTGTAGTTAGCAAATTACGTTTACGTCCGTATCTTAACATATTGCCTACATCTCCCGAATTTGTTTGTAAAGTTTGAAAATGTCANTTTCCCAAACAGCTACTATGGGATGACACCGCCCCTTCATGTAATTTTTCTTTCAATTTTTTATGGCACAATTAACATGTCTTTAAACAATTTTTAACCTTTTGTTAGCTTTTAAAAATATTCCAACATGATGTCAATGGTGCTGAAGTGCACTTGAAACAGTTCAAAGTGTTATTCATTTAACACATCATTTACAGTTTCATTGGGGTTGCAAAAGGACTGCCTGTGCACACATTTTGAGTATGAACCGAGTATGAACCTCCAATTGCTAGTCCTACACAAAATTACCTTTGATCGACCCTCTTACATGCAAATCACCTACAAATATAAACATTTAATCATTACATATAAATGTGAACGGGACATGACTAAATAAAGTAAACCCTTCATTTTCCATTCAAAAATGACCATTCACCTAAACAGATATGGCACTTCCACAACAACTAAATTGATAAGATTTAATTACCCTTTAATACCTTTCTGCTCAACTGATTTCTTTATTCAGTGAACCTTTAACCGGCCCAATGAGAAACCACTTTAAATGCTATATTACTTCTTTTTGCCCTCTAACCTCAAGCACTTCTGTACTTCATTCTGAAAAAATCATCCTGCATTAATATTACAATTATTAACATGTGCCTTTTAGTGACATTTTTGTCAATACCAGTTATTTTGTCAATGCTTCATTTTGTTAGACATTTTTACATTTAAAATGAGACCACAAATTACACTTGTCACAAGCAATACTCCTATCAATGTATGACACCACATTCTCCTTAACAATATTGTTAGAAACAGGACCCGCCGTGCGCATGAAGAATTTGGAACAGTACAACCTTTTGTCCCGTCATATCCTATCTGCTAAAACGTGGGACCTGTCATATGCTTTTGGTAAGGCTCTGGTAAGTCACAGACAGTTCATTCTCTTTTGATCAGATGTACTTTGGTCAGATACACCATCAGAAAGATTCAACAAATGGAAAACCTGCTTTCGGAACAAGACATAAAAAAGGTCGGGTACGATTTTGTTCAAGGCATTTTTGGCCAAAAATCTACACGAAACAAATAAAGATTCAAATGAAAGAGGCATCCAAGTCTCGGACACCCCCATCCCGACTGGTCTTTATTATTTGGAAATATGTCTGAATCCTTTACAGTCTGATAAAACTCTTACAAAGTTTATGCATCTGTAGATACCGAACTCAATTCTTATCCCTTTCGCCTTTTTGAATGTATGATATGCTAGTCTGCTTTATTTTTCAAAAGTATAACTAGGCAGTGTAGAAGGTTAAATATTGCCAACTCGACATGTATATTTATTGTCTTATTTTTGTACAAACTTTATTTATTGAAAACAAAGGATTCTGCATATGATGTTGATAAATTATTTGAATAATTATTGATAGCATCATTTTTATTATGCTCAGGAGTTTGATTATGATGATTATTTATGTGACGTAATGATCCAGCATGACAATAACTCTTAGTGTAGACAAAAAAAAACTAATTTTATATAATGTTTTTTTTTTAAATTATTTTATATCTATTCAGAGACATTTAAACACAATTAAATGTAGTTAAATGTCTCTGATTTATTTTTTATTTTTTCCCACATTAATACGTGTTTTTATTAAAAATTACTTAAATCACTTTACTGATATTGACAATTTCTGCATTAAAATGACCCTCATGGACATTTGTGACCCAAGAGTGGTTTATGACCCTACCTAGCAAGTGACATGTTTGTTGATTGTTCCAATAAACAGAATACGTGTACCTGAGCCTTAACACGTGTATCCAAGGCTACTATTTCATTGTTTGTTACCTGGCAAGAAGACCATATTTTTTTTAGTTTTGCCGTAGCCGTTTAGTTAGCTGTAGACAGGAGGGTATTTATACTTAATTCGATCACGAGAGATAAAACATGTTCAACTTGAAATTCGACAAGAATGAAAATTATCACTATTGTAGACTTTTATAAAATGTTGGATATATTTATCATATATTTAATGAAATTTTAAGCTTGTATGCCATGCTCACGATCATATTACCGATCTGCATATCTATTGGTTAGTCAAATTTGAAATTTTGACCGGTCTTTGGTTATACCAAGGATTACCCAGCATCCTTATTACAAATCGTGTCTTCTCAATAATTGTTAGTGATACAAATTATAATAATCTGTATCAATATTTCGTCACTTCCGATCCAAAATGGCGATACCCATAATTGAACTACGGTCAGCTTTTAACTACAAATATCTTTATTGATAAATGTCATCATTTTGCATGAAGCATATGTGAAAAGTAAAAAATCACGGACTTTCACTTTAACATACCCAATGTTCTATGATTATGATCATAAGAAATATGTTGATTTGATTGGAGATAACAGGATCGTTGTTGCAGCGTATATTCAATTAGCCAAAGATGTTGGCAAGATTGGTGGATATGCCGATATGATGCACATGTGTGCATTAAGAGCAGTGTTGAAAATTCCTATAAGGAACATTTGTGGGCGCGGTGTCAGTGTATCAGCTACACCTTTATGTACTGTTATGTGGACTCAGTGTGTTAGATTAGTAGGCTCTTCCTTCATTCCTAACCATTTTGTACCTTTCCTAAAGAAAAACAGTAGAATCGAAGAATCACCAGAGGTTATAACAATAGATAGCGAGGAAATTAATGTGATACTTCCAATTTTGGAGATCGTGCAGCAACTCTCCGATTACCATCCTCTAGTTCCATATTTACTGCCGAAGCTAACGCTATTTACTCAGCACTTAAATTTGTAGCTTTATCGCAATCAAATAAATTCATGATCTGTTCCGATTCACTTTCTTGCCTATTGGCAATTGAAAGTCGAAAAACAAAACACCCAATTATTTTGAAAATAGCCGAATTCTACAAATCACTTGTAGCATTAGGCAAAGAAGTCATTTATGTTTGGATCCCTAGTCATGTGGGGATCTATGGAAACACAGTTGCTGATCAGGAAGCCAAGGATGCACTAGATGATGAGATGGCGGATTGTCCAGTACCATACACTGACATGAAGCCTTTAATTGTTAAATACATTTTAAAGTTATGGCAGGCCAAATGGGATCTGCAAATGAATAATAAACTGCATGGAATACAGTCAGACGTCGGTAAACAAATTGGTTCCTGTGGTAAAAACCGTAGGGAACAGGTAGTGTTGACCAGATGTCGTATTGGACATACTAGAACAACACATAGTTTTATCCTCAANAAGAGTGGTTTATGACCCTACCTAGCAAGTGACTTGTTTGTTGATTGTTCCAATAAACAAAATACGTGTACCTGAGCCTTAACACATGTATCCAAGGCTACTATTTCATTGTTTGTTACCTGGCAAGAAGACCATATTTTTTTAGTTTTGCCGTAGCCGTTTAGTTAGCTGTAGACAGGAGGGTATTTATACTTAATTCAATCACGAGAGATAAAACATGTTCAACTTGAAAATCGACAAGAATGAAAATTATCACTATTGTAGACTTTTATAAAATGTTGGATATATTTATCATATATTTAATGAAATTTTAAGCTTGTATGCCATGCTCACGATCATATTACCGATCTGCATATCTATTGGTTAGTCAAATTTGAAATTTTCACCGGTCTTTGGTTATACCAAGGATTACCCAGCATCCTTATTACAAATCGTGTCTTCTCCATAATTGTTAGTGATACAAATTATAATAATCTGTATCAATATTTCGTCACTTCCGATTTAAAAAATTATGTCTGATACAAAACCTGTCTTCTTAATTTAAACAATTCAACTTAAATTAATAATTTTAATTATTATTTTTATTTTTTTCTTATCATTGGTATATTTGTTCTTTATTTTTGTTTTGGTTTTTTTTTCATTTTTAAGGGTGGTGGGAAATGCAGCCAAGATATCATCATTGCCAGTCACAAGCCTGGTTAATGCAGTGTGACCATCATTCCTGTTTGAGTCTTCTTTATAAAGTAAACATTAAATTAAATTATTTATCTTTATTTTTTTTTATACCTTTTCATATATATTGGAAATTGATCTTTTATTTTCACTAAAACAATGAATGACAGTGTGTGTTCAGTACTTGGTGAAATACAGTTACCTCCCTTGCCGTCCGCCATATATTTTTACCTACCTGAACAGTCGGTTGATAAAATGCTCATAGAGTGTAAGTAGAAGAGATAATTTTTATAAAAACACTCAAGAATAGTAAAACAATGTTTAATCTTTCTTTTTATTGGCGATTTCAGACGATATAAGGGGGATTCCTGTAAATTTGGGGGATTCCGGTAATTCGACGTTCCAATAGTGTGCATTTCCTACGTATATGCAGTAACATCAGGTAAATATTATATTAATCTTCACGTATGGATTTAACATGCGTAGGATGATATTACAATTTTATGTATGTATTTCAATTCTAAATTATTTTTTTGTAATGGAACGAAATTATTTTTTTTCGCAAAATGTATCAACTTGAATGATGACGTAAGGCTATCAATCAGTCAATTACGGATAAAACCGATTAATTATCCGTCACTCACGTATTTTATGTATTGTATCCGTCAAATACGTGAATTACTTTTCCTATCCGTCAGACTTTGACGGATTGCTGACTGATCGATCACTGATCGCTGACGGCTGACGGATCGCTGAATGATCGCTCTTTTAGTAACGGCTACTGAAGCAAGGACTGTATTTGGTTGGTGCTGTTGAACTAAGCTGTGTTACATTTCAGTTAGCCTTGAGGGTATACTGTACTGACTTACCATATTGCCCATCTCAAAATTTAATTCGACATTTTCCACGAAATAAGTATACTTTTACTCTGTCTGTCTTATCTTTTAGAAGCAGATTTCACTAGAAAAGTACCCTCCTGTGTATTCTTGATTGAAGAAACCCGCAAAATATTTACCAAAGCAATTAATACATTGAAAATAATTCTAACAGATATCGGGTCATAGAAATGGTAAAGAGTTAATTCAAGATAATTATAGTGCTAAAAGACAAGTTAGTACGACAATTTCTATCATTATCCTTTATGCAAGTTTCTTTTGTTGATTTCACTTGACATGCGGCATTTATTAAATATTACTATTTGTTCGTTAATCCTGAGCAACATATGGTAGTATTAGCAACTGGTGTAAATGTTTTGAACTCAAAATTGGGATTCCTGAAATTAAGCTATTGAGATCGGGTATGAAGTTTTCAGTTTAATTAAGAATTCAATACATTCTTTTGAAGTTTTATTGGGATTTGCAAGTGTTGACCGAAGCAAATTTTTAATGTAGCGCTTCATGTTGAAAATGTGCGCCCGGTCAACACTTTTTAAATCCCTATGAAACTTCAAAATAATGCATTCAATTCTTATAATTACATTTAGTAAAACCGGAATATAAAAACAAAATTATTTACAGAAAATTAAATCATTCACATCGGGATTCTATTTTTACAAATTCGTCCGCCACGTGAACACGTGGTCAGATGTGTTTCATGGAACAACGGCAGTAGAATACCGAAGGAACAAAGGGGCGAAATTCACAAAAATCGAAGTCCAAAGACAGGGCATAAACGAGAACACAGAAAACAATGACGTTAGACACAAAAACAATGACGCCAGACAGACACAAAGCACAGAACCAGAAACCACAACATTCAGAACAAAGGCACTCACATTGTGAACTCCAGTGAAACTGAGAGTGACACCAGGTGCTCCGGAAGGGTAAGCATGTCCTGCTCTGTTAACAGTGTTAACAGATCTCAGTGTGACCCGTCACACTGTGGGTGATTCAATCCGGGAAAATGTGAAAGTCGGTAGTCAAATCCGGAATTGCAACAGTTACTTCACATCGATATGCCATGTGTATCAAATTGGCGGAATTCAAATGAATATGCATGAACTGTAATTATTACCTTTTTATTGTCAGTGGTTTTTTTTATCTGTAAGAATGTAATCATTCATCAAATATCTATGATACGTGACACGACATTGACCTTTCCATTGCAAGTGGCAGTGCTTATATTTCTCGAAATTTTATTTGTTGAAATTAGTGTCCATGTGAGCCTCGATATTGGTCCCAGTTGTGAGATATGCATCTTTTCAAGCACGTTAAAGTGCTTCCATCTTGAATATTAAGTCATGCAATATTTAGTGTAAACAATATTTTTTATTAGAAAAGCAAATAATTAACAAAATATAAACAGATTAATCACGGATTGGAAAACAGGTGTAGAACACCATTACAAATTCCTCTCAAACAGATTTTTACGTGCTATCACCCAAAAAATACAACACTGGCAAAAATGAGTCCCTGGCGAATATGGGAGCCCCACTCTACAATGCATAAATTAAAACCAAAATAGATTAGAGTCATTCCAGCTGTTTTTTTATCTTTCTTTTCTGTTTCTTTAGCTTTGACTGGCTTCAGCTTTTTCTAAACTTAGGCAATCAGTCTCGTCATAATGCCTGAAATGTTGAAAAAATATAAAGTTGTTGAATTTTATGAGTATTAATGATGGAGAGTCATAGCATATATTTCTATATCAAAATACTATCAGTTTATTCAACCCATTTTCAAAGGTACCAAAAATGGATGAATTTAATTTTGCATTTTTTTGTTTGTTAATTTAAATAATAACTGCTTACATTTTGTGATGATGCAGTTGTTCCATGTGCATACTTCAACAATAAATTTACTGCATGTACTAACATCGCTCGTTGTCTCAGTACCAGTTCTACATGTAGTTGATTCCTGAATTGTATATTTATATATAGCTGGTGGAAAGGGAATTGCTTTGTCTGTGCGGGGTAGTGCGGTCATAATACGGAAAGCATGATAGCAAACCATTGTAGCCAAGCAGTAAAGAGAAACGCCACGCTCTATGCAGTATAAAGACTCCTTCTCTGTTTTTCTTAGAGCAGTCACTGGGCTACATTTCCTGTCCCTATCCATTTCTTCTCTTTTCAAGTGGCAATAAAACTCAAGTTGCCCCGGTTGCCCCTTTCACCTTTATTTCTTTTCTTTATTTATGTTTATATATGTCACTTTTGTGACAGATTTGAACATCATTTGTAGCTGCATTGCAAAGAAAATCGTTTTTTTAAATGAATCATATAGGCTGATTAAAGTATTTTTTATCACATACTGTAAGTCTTTCTTGTATGCTGTTTAACGAATATATAACTACACAGTGTGTGAAAAACCCGCTAAAAAATAATTTTAAGGAAATTTCAGCTATTTGCCATAATCAATGAAGGGATATGAAGACATGCGCAGAGTCTGAAGCTGCATGCTGCATCCCTTCATGGTGACAGGCCAGACACTTGCTGACAACTGAGAAGACTGATCTAGGATTAAAAGATTTCAAGATGCATCTGACACTGTATAATATTTTAGTGACATTGATTTTTGTGACAATCCCAGCTTACATCAATTGTCCTAGCTGTGAAGATTATCAGTATTACAACTCTGTCAATTCAAAATGTGATGACTGCGAGTTCTACAAAAAAAAATTCCAGTAATTTCTTCCAAATGTTCAGAATTTAATAATACAGTGTGCATAAGTCTGGAAAATCTACATGATCTAAGCCATCCTTCAGAAAATGAATCCGTACATATTTTTGACAGCTTGAATTTTATTTTTGATAAGTTTCCTGAAAAGGGAAATAACCACGATAAAACGTCAACAAAAAAGAACATTAATCTCTACAAGTGCCTGACACAAAGTAAACATTTTTAGACTAGAAAATGTTGTCTTATTCCTTGACAGGAGTGTTAAGAGTTGTTGGTTGTGGTTTCGATTTTTCTTTTGTTATTCCTCTAGAGAAGAAAAAGATAAACACTAAAAGAATACACCAAAGCAAGCAAGCAATGGATGGAGAAATTGGAAATGAATATGTTATATTCCATAGCAGGGTATCCGAACCTTCATCTTATGATGAGGAAGACATACCGTATTCCTCGTATTAAGCGCCAAGGGCGCTTAAAAAATTGAAAAGGGGAGCGCTTATTAAGTACGACAAAAACTGTCTGAAAGGGGGGCGCTAATTGCGAAGATCGTTCACATTTTGCCTGACTAAACAAAACAAACATCAGGTGTCATTAACACATAAACGCCGCAGGTATGTTCTTTATCGGTCTAACAACTTTAATTAGTACTAAAGGTGGCAATTTTGTTCTATCTCCCATTGCAGCTAAGCAAACAGTGAGTCTTGATTTTTCATGACCAGTAGATCCCATTGTCACTGTTTTAACACCCTTCTCTTTTAAAGTGTATTCACCGGGCATATCTATCCAAATCGGGGTTTCGTCCATATTTCCGACCATACCTAGAGGATATTCCTTTCTTTTCCACATTCTAATTACGAACTGGAGAAATCCTTGCATTCTATCCAAATTTCTTCGTTTATTTGGGCTACATGCTTTTGCCTTCTGAATGAAATATTGTTTCTTTTCATGAACTTCTTGTCCAGTTGCAACTTCCTTTGAACGACTGATCCCCCTTCTCTAAGTGCAACCTCCTTGCTTCTTGTTTAAGAGCTTTCCCTGTAATTCTGACAGCGTTTGATGTCCTGTCTTTGATACATTTCAGTAAAGCTTCCTCAATGTCCATATAAACTACTTTCCGTCCTCCTGATATTCTGTTTCTTAGCTGTGAAGATTATCAGTATAATAATTCTGTCACTTCAAAATGTGATGACTGCGAGTCCTACAAAAAAAATTCAAGTAATTTCTTCCAAATGTTCAGAATTTAATAACACAGTGTTCATAAGTCTGGAAAATCTACATGATCTAAGCCATCTTACAGAAAATGAATCCGTACATATTTTTTACAGCTTGAATTTTATTTTGATGAGTTTCCTGAAAAGGGAAATAACCACGATAAAACGTCAACAAAAAAAAGGAACATTAATCTCTACAAGTGCCTGACTCAAACATTTTAAACTAAAAAATGTTGTCTTATTCCTTGACAGGAGTGTTAGAGTTGTTGGTTGTGGTTTCGATTTTTCTTTTGTTATTCCTCTGGAGAAGAAAAAGGTTAACACTACAAGAATACACCAAAGCAAGCAAGCAATGGATGGAGAAATTGGAAATGAATGTGTTATATTCCATAGCAGGGTATCCGAACCTTCATCTTATGATGAGGAAGACATACCGTATTGCTCGTATAAAGCGCCAAGGGCGCTTATAAAATTGAAAAGGGAAGCGCGTATTAAGTACGACAAAAACTGTCTAAAGGGGGGCGCTAATTGCGAACTATACAGGATAATTCTTATTTTTGTGCCTGGTTTGAACAGGATTTGTAGCTGCATTGCCAAGAAAATCGTTTTTTAAATGAATTATATAGGCTGTTGTAGATCTGTCTTGTATGCTGTTTAACGAATATATAACCACACAGTATGTGAAAAACCCGGTAAAAATTAATTTTAAGGAAATTTCAGCTATTTGCCATAATCAATGAAGGGATATGAAGACATGCGCAGACTCTGAAGCTGCATGCTGCATCCATTCCGGTAGAGTTGATGGTGACAGGCAAGACGCTTGCTAAAAACCGAGAAGACTCATCTAGGATTAAAAGATTTCAAGATGCATCTGACACTGTATAATATTAAAGTGACATTGATTTTTCTGACAATCCCAGCTTAGATCAATAGTCCTAGCTGTGAAGATTATAAGTATTATAACTCTGTCACTTCAAAATGTAATAAGTGCGAATCCTACAAAAAAAATCCAGAAATTTCTTTCAAATGTTCTGAATTTAATTACACAGTGTGCATAAGTCTGGAAAATCTACATGAAATGTTGTATAGCTTACAGGGAATTTGTTTTTAGTCTAAAAATTTACAAAATAGCGACCGTTGCGATAGAAACGGCAAAAAGGCAGGAAAATTAAAAGTGCTCAGAATTGAACAAAATTTTACAAAGAGGTTGTGTTGCATATTGGGAGTTGGTTTCTAATCTCAAAAATTTTGAAATGGGGATAAATGTAATGAAAATTGGGGAAAAGGCGGGAAATATCTAGTGCTCAGAAATGAATGAAGTTGAAGGGAGTTGGCATGTTAGGACTGATTTCTTGTTCTGAAGTCTGATTTGGGAGTTCGTTTGGGAGACTTGTGTTTCAGCATCCTGATACAATTATAAATATTTTTCTTTGCCGATGTTTTGTGACTTTTTGGAGCGAAAAACAATTTATTAAATATTATGTTTATATGTATGTCTCTGCATCAACTGCATCACTGTCAAACTGAATTGCTATAATTGAAAGAAATGGCTCTATTTTCCTTTATTGCAGACAATGAAATATATTAATTCCAATAGAATGTGTTTGTCAAAGTTAATGTACATAACTTTAAAAGAAGAAAAACTATGGTTGATCCAGTGACTGAAACCTCACATCTACCTTCATGTTTATTTTGTCCTCATAACACTATATAATTATTTTCATAATTGTTTTTATATCAAAGGGCCAATATAATAATACTTACTACTCCATAGAACTGGCTGTTCAGGGATTTTGTCAAATCTTCATTCATGACTTCGTCTAGTTCTTCAAATGCTTTTTCAAGAATTTTATCTCTGTTGATCATTATGAAATTAATGTCTCCTTCAACATAAGTTTCATAGTTTTTTCTGTAAGTATAGTTGTCTTCCAGTTACTATTTAAGTGGCATATCTGAAAATTTCAATTGGATCAACTATGGTTTTTTTTCAATCATGATTCAACCAATTTCTGAATGACACTGTCAAAATTGATTACTTGGGTTTTTTTCATGATTGTTACATAACGATAAATATGATGCTCTAGTCCAAATTGAATTAGTTTGTACATTAAAATTTCTGGATTATCATTTGTTTTTTCATCAGTTAGCTCATTGACTAACAACTTGTTTTCAGATTTAACATTTGTGTAATGACTATCCCGCTCTTGATTGGAGTTGATTCAAGCCTCGATTTCTATACTGTAAGGATAAGACTCAGAAACTTAAAAAGTGAAATTCTGTTTGGAACAACCATTTTCTTTGATAACCTGTTCATTATTTTTTTAAGTTCAGGGTTATCGCTTTCGCTTACAGCACAATTTTTCATATGGAAACGCAAGTTTCGAACAGAACAAGTATTGCTAAAGATTTGACATTTACTTGTAATTGGGCATCTGATCCACTACATGTCGCTAAATGGATTGGATCTAAACCGAGGTTCTCCTGAATTGGTCTTGCATACAATTTAGATTTTGCACCAAGGAAAGATTTAAAATTTCCTTATTGTCCCTTTAAACCCAAATGGGCTTAATTCTTGACAATTTTGGTTACATTTCAGAATTTCGAGTCCACCAGAATTTTTTAAGGCAGGAAATCCTAACCTTAACCCGAATGTGTATAACTGTAACCCTAACCCTAATGTATAAAACTGTAACCCTATACCCAACATATGTAACTGTAACCCTAACCCTAATGTGTATAACTCTGACCCTAACCCTAATGTGTATTACTGTATCCCTGCCCCTAATGTGTATAACTGTAACCATATACCAAACTTATGAAGCTGTAACCCTATCCCTAATGTGTTTAATTGTAACCCTAATATGTATAAGTGTGACCCTAAGCCTTATGAGTATAAATGTATCCCTATACCTAATATCTATAACTAACCTTCTACCCAATATCCCGCCGTGCGCAGTCCCGGCTTATGAATAGGCCCGCAGCATCCTCTGAGCTTGGAGTATGAGTCTGCCTAACAGAGGACCCCGAGGGAACCCCGAGATATAGAAATAGGACCTTGTATCTCCGGCTTGCGGGGTGCGACCACTCCTAAATGGGGGCTGACCCCAAGGGTCCCGGGATATAGAAATAGGACCAATTCCGTGGTTGTGCGGGATTAATAAATACACAACCCATCTTTCGGATGGGATGTAAACTCAGGTTCACGTGTTGGAAGAAATGCCACGCTTCCTGCAAGTTAAAGAACCCTTGTAGCAAGCTTTTTTCGAGTGGTCCGTAGGTGATTGGCCACAAGGCTAAATTCTCCGCCCTTTTCGATTTCACCCTACTTTTCCAGTGGCAGTCAGAATTTCCCGTCCCATGACCCTTTCCATACCCCAAAGTGATTATTTATTAACAAACTTGGTCTCGTCTTGATATAGCTGAAATAATGCTGAGTAGACGATAAACAATATTCAATCAATCAATCTACCCAATATCTTACTGTAACCCCGCCGTGCGCGGTCCCGGTTTATGAATAGGCCCGCAGCATCCTCTGAGCTTGGAGTACAGAGGCCCGGCACCTGGATCGGTTGTCAGGGGCTCCGGCTACAGAGCTGCCGGGCGCGTCCCCAGTTGGTGGATAGGTGAATGCCCTGTCCATGCGGGGTAGTCAGGTCATAATACGGAAAGCCTGACCGCGAACCATTGTAGCCAAACTGTTTGGAGAAACGCTACGCTCCATGCAGTTTAAAGACCTTTCTATATTTCTCCCCTTTTCCAGCGGCAATCAAAAGTCATTACCCCGGTTGTCCCTACCTTTATTTCTTTCTTCTTTTACCTACAATTTTGTGAATTGATTAACTTGTTCTCGTCCTGATATAGCTGAAATATTGCTCATTGGACGTTAAACTCTAACTAATCAATCAATCTAACTGTAACCCTAACCATAATGTGTATAACATTAACCCTATACCTAACGGGTATAACTGTACCCTAACCCTAATGAATATAACTGTTAACTTATACCCAATATATGTAACTGCAACTCCAACCCTAATGTGTATAACTGTATCGCTACCCCTAATGTGTATAACTGTAACCCTATACCCATATATGTCAGTGTATCCCCAACCATAATGTGTATATAACTGTTACCCTATACCCGGTATATTATGTAATTGTAACCCTACCCTAATGTGTATAACTGTGTCCCTACAACTAATTTGTATGACTGTGTCCCTATACCCAATATATGTAAGTGAAACCCTAATCCTAATTTGTATAACCCTAACCCTAATGTGTATAATTGTTACCCTAAACCTTATATATTTTTACGAAATGATATGGAGTAAATGAACATGAGACCATAACGAATATGTTAACTTGAACTGCAATAATTTTAATGAGCTGTATGGCCATTTCGGAAATCAATTCCTCATCAGCAGCACTAGAACCCAAACAAAGGAAATCCATAATTTCGAAAAATGTTTAAAAACCAAACCACATCCGAATAATCAGTAATATCAAATATAATTAAGGACAAAACTGCGATGGAGGAAGTTTATCCTTAGGTTTTAGAATTTACATATATTTAGATAAAAGTAATTGAACAAAGTGTACACATGAGATATCATCTCATGTACAAGTACACCATATCTAAGAAAAATAAAGAGTATACATCTCTACCACTTATGTATAAAACTGCTACCTTATACCCAATATATGTACTTGCAAACCTAACCCTAATGTTAATAACTGTATCCCTACCCATAATGTATATAACTGTAACCCTATACCCAATATATGTAACTGTTACGACTTATTGTTTTTGCACCGTATCCGCCTCACTTTTGTCCGAACAAGATCTCATATATCTGATAATGGAGTTCGTTTGGGAGACTTCTTGTGTTTGCATCCAAACACAATTAATACTAGTTATTATGTCGCCCCAGACGTAGTCGGGACGACATATTGTTTTTGGTCCGTTTCTTTGTTATTATTATTATTTTCCATTATTCTTTCTTTTTTCCAAGGATTTTTGTCCATCTATTTTCTCAAAGATGCCCGGACAGAATTCATTCATACTTAAAACAAAGTTGGAACGCTATCTGAAGAGGTGCATGGAAGTAAAATATTTTTCAAAGTCGCCGCCATTTCCAAGATGGCGATTAAAATACGAAAAATTCGAACTTTGTCCAATTTCAACAAACATCGAAATTTTCTCAATCATGCTTGGACAGAATTAAATTATATTTGGTAGAAAGTGCGGTAAAGCGAAATTGTGTGTGACTTGTGACGGCTGGATTTGAACCCCTGCTTTGACATAGTGCAGGCGGTGTTGCGAAAGATGACAACAGATCCAGCCGAAGGCCTTGCTGGATTTTCCAATGTTAACAGGTTAAAAAAATGATTTTCATCACTGTTGGCATTCGGAATCATATATTCTACCTTTGAAGCTCACCTTACCAACACATCATTCATTTTATCTATGATCATTTGCCTAATTAAACTGACTATAGGAGGTTATCTCATTGGTTTTATCTTAAAAATGGAACAATTTGTGTCAGTTTTCTTAAGGAATTATAAGAATTTAACGATGTAATATTCACATCTGATAAAGAAATATAAGTTAAGGTGAAAAAAGGTTACGTTGACTATTATATGTCATCAGTTATATCCAGAATCGTTATAAATTATACAATATTAGATGAGTGTTAAAGAGTTGAATGCTTACTCAACAAGTATTAAAATATACATTTCACTTCTATCTCGAATAGTAATAATTATCAAAAAGTTCAAAATTTGGAAAGGGCAATAACTCCCTAATAAGTCTTCGGATATTCTCCAATGCTTTTGGGTAGATAGATCTTACCATGCTGGTCAATTTTACTCTGTACAATGTTAATTCCTATCTATAATGTTATTTTCGTACTTGTTATCGAAAAAAACCCATATCATTTTCTTGTTAGAACGGTTAAAACAATTTCTCTAATTTCTATCCAGTTTTCACATTTACTGAACGGTGTTGAAACATTTGTTCTCCTCTCTAGAGACGAGAACAAGTTTCGTGAAATTTCCCGCCAAATTTATTCGGAATACAATCATCGGCGTTTTTCATCCAGTCATTAGAGAAATAGTTTCCACAACTTAAACACGGCAAGCCTCGCTTTCAAACATTTGCAAAATTTATTTAACTTGATGTGAGAAATTTCATAATCAACTAGTTCTCGTTATGGAAACTATATATCTCCTTCACGAGATAGTTTTGTCTTTATGAGACCATTTATCTCATTGTGATTGATTGATTGATTGATTGAATATTGTTTAACGTCTACTCAGCAATATTTCAGCTACATCAAGACGAGAACAAGTTTGTTAATAAATAATCACTTTGGGGTATGGAAAGGGCCATGGCACGGGAAATTCTGACTGCCACTGGAAAAGTAGGGTGAAATCGTCAAGGGCGGGGAATTTAGCCTTGTAGCCGATCACCTACGGACCACCCCAAAAAGAGCTTGCTACAAGGGTTCTTTAACGTGCAGGAAACGTGGCATTTCTTCCAACACGTGGACCTGAGTTTACATCCCATCCGAAAGATGGGTTGTGTATTTATTAATCCCGCACAACCACGGAATGGGTCCTATTTCTATATCCCGGGACCCTCGGGGTCAGCCTCCGTTTAGGAGGGGTCATACCCCGCAAGCCGGAGATACTAGGTCCTATTTCTATATCCCGGGGTTCCCTCGGGGTTTATCTCATTGTGACAAAATAAATAACTTACTTAAAAACAAAACGAAATATAAATTATCATTAAGTAATCAAATTTTAAGTTTTGTATTTATCTTACTTAAAAACAAAACAAAATAGAAATTATCATTAAGTATTCAAATTTTAAATTTTGTATTTATTTAAGATATGACATTATAAATTTATGGCGAAATAAGGCATCTGATAAATGACAAAAATATACAATTACATTCGAAAACTTGTTATTACAGGAAAATTATCTTCTTTTCATGAAACAAATATCTTGATTTAACGAGATAAAGTTTAGTTTTTATAGCAAAGAAAAAACATATATTTAAAACAATTTAAAAATCTAAATCATTTATACATTTAAAACAATTTAAGAATTTTAAAATATCCCTTTATTTGTTCATCTTTTTTACATCTATGGCTTTCATCCGTATATTTTTCTTAATTTCAGAGAGAAAAAAATAGCATTAATAAAATATTGCTCTGTCACACCTTTTTTTGATGGCCAATGGAAAATCCAAAGAATAAGATTTCTATTTGGCATGGGTAAAGGTATAGATGCAAATTTTAATTGATTTTACAGTAGTCAGTTTCAAAAATACTGGAATAGCTCGCTCGATGGACAGTAGTATTTGGTAATTGTTGAATAAGAAATAGTTCCCTAACATCAGCAAAAATATAACTGTTGGGCACTATGAGGAAAGACTTTAGGACTGAAAAATAATTATAAACAAATATTCGAGTTCTTATATTTTTATGAATAAATATTAACATTGTATATACATAAATAAGAATACATTTTTTCCCCTTTTTTCATTTCATTTGTGATAACTATTACTCCTGGTAGCCTCTAAATTCTTTTCAAAACAAAAATGAATTGTGGGGTTAATGACCCAAATTTCCAAACTCTTTAAAAAAAACAATAAAAATATGTCACCATCAATTAAGTTTTAATGAAGTCAGCAGTTGCACTACCTTAAATGACATAAAAGAATGTCATTCATTATTCCATAGAATTTTGTCAGTTATACGAGATAAACAAATGAAGTCTAGTGTTTAACTGACATATTTAAGCAGGATTTTTTTATAAATAGTGTTGGACATTTACAAGGCTATTATTATTTATGAAATGATCAGGCGCAGATCCAGGTAATATGAGAGGGGGGTCCATTTAGAAATAACGAGAAATTTTGCCAAGCAGAGGGAAGTGCGAAAATTTTTTTTGGTATTGCCTAGTAAATCATCAGGACAGGGTTCCCACAAGACCGGGAAAACGGGAAAAAGCCGGGAATTTCGTTTGAGGTGTTCCCGGCCGGGAAAAAGCCGTGAAATTCCATAAAATTAGAAAAAGACCGGGAGAAAACCGTGAAATTTAATCGCCAAAGATTTTAATTTTAATTTGGGTTAACTCCCTTCGATCATGTGATTTTTCGTCCCCAAAAAAGTTCGTACCCGGAACTTTTGATTCAATGTGTTTAGTATGAAAATAGAATCTAGGTACGAGTATTGATAGTGCCGAACTACTATAAAAAGTCATAGTCTGAATTGCGCTTAACATCACGAGATTTTAACATTGCAATTAAGCGATGAAAAATCATTAACAAATTATGGGGCGTTTCTCGAATATTATTTGTTTTTCTACTAGTCAGCATGGCGATGCTCGATTATAGCTTCCTCACAATACGAACACTCTGATCAATAATTGCTTGGGTCAGAACACCCGTGTAGAACATGTCCCAACTGATTAACTACATTTGTACTTCGTTTTAGCGAAAAAAAACGTTAAAAATCTCAATAAATATTCGAAGTCGGTAATGCCTAGAATTGAAATTCCACAGTAGAATCTATTAATTATGTTATATTCACCGGAAAGTGATACACGCGTAGAGCAACAGATAAGCTGCGTATTTGCAAGATTACGCAATTAAAATAAATGAGAACCCAATTTATTCTCTTTGACATGCGTCTAGTAACCAATTTAAAACACTTAACTCAAATATTTCTGCAACAATGAGTTTTCACCCAATTCTATCATGGATAGTTGCGTAGTTTCACCCATTTGTAGCCAAATCTTCTTAGTGTTAGCAAAACCGGTCAATTGAACCGTGT
>MJUU01025199.1:50307-63844 GCA_002080025.1 Modiolus philippinarum
CATCCCAACGAGCTACACTAAAACTATAATCGTTATCGGCAATAGCTAAGAGGGTAAATTCTAAGTTTATCAAACTCTGGGCGCTCTTTCTGAGACGTCTGGCCAAAAAGTATTTGTATATTTTGTTCCTTAACAACCACGGCAAACACGTTATCCTTATGAGCAGAAACGAAATATCAAATTCTTTTATTCTTTCTAGATACGCTTTGGCAACCGGTCAATGTCGATAGAAAAATTCTCTACATTTGTTTTGAAGATTGTGTGTTTCTGAAAAAGAAAAGATACTCTGTTTGTGATGTGCTATACGTATATTACTTTGGCCTAATTATTATTAGATGAATATACAATTTAAGGTACGGTGAATACGTTTTGTCAGAAAATAATGATTTAATTATAGCGATTTGCGATTCAACAACTTTCTCAAGTCTACGAAGTTAACTGCAGAAGGGGGTCCATTGGGAAGAAATAGATTACTAATCCCAGTTCTTCTTAGGCTCTTGAGGAGGAGCTGGAACAGGATGTAGTTGTCTCGCAATCACGCTGTGGGACCTAACTAATGTCACCGGTTTATGGGTCTTCCTGGTGTCAAAACCTGGTATACACGGCGGGCTCTCAGATATGCTTGATTCCAGAGACACCCTGAGGTTGGGCGCAAAACAGTGTTACAAGGCTGACTGAGGTTCTTCTGAAAAAAAAAGTTTGGTCTGTCGATATTAGCTCATATTTAAATGAACATTATCCTACTTCTGCTGATACTTGAACAACTGTACAGAAGCTCACATTTTGTTTAATTGGTAGGATTTGTATTATAAATACGCATGTTTAAAGCTATATGGTTTTATATTGATATTTTATGTATTTATAAAATTGTTCAATATACTCAACAGTTCTCGCCACAATATAGCTGAAATATTGCTTTAGTTGGCGTAAACATCAATCAATCAATTTTTCAATGTAGAATATGGTCAATCATACCACTGGGAAAGTTGTTCAGAGTTCTTAAAACAAAAATACAACGACTTAGAGAATTCTATCGACAATAACAAGCAAATTTTCAGCAGGATCAAGACATTGAAATTCCACAACCACTGGAACTATCTCTTGCTGAACAAGTTCAACAGGTGAGACGATCCAAATTTAATAAAAAACAAGGAAATCGTAGTTGAATAAAAGTGATAAGTATATTCTGAAGTTTATTCAGAGGGTAAGACCAGTAAGAGAAATCTATTAGATGAACTACAAATCCGCAAAAAGTTTGAGGTCGTATATTGGTATTGTGCTGGCGTCGTCTGTAGACACTTTTGTTTTTGGTCAATAACTTCAGTTCCAGTTGATCAATCCTTATGAAATTTAAACACAGCGTTTTTTGGCGCAAAAGGAAGTTTACTGTGGTTTTTGGTTATTTTGGCCCTCCCGTTTTAAGAAAGGGGCAAAATTGGGTGTTTTCACATATAAGGCTGTAGAATATTTATTTGTTGAATTTTGATGGGGTTTCTTTCATTGTGTTCCTAATTTAATTTCCTATCAGCAGAATGCCCACGGATTTTATCTGGCATGTACCGTTAATGAGATAAACGGGCCCAAAAGAGGGCGATATTCGAAAAAGCTAAGTTTTTAATTTTAGCCAGATTTTGATGCAGTTTTTTATGCAATGGAAATCAAATTTTATGGTGATTGGTCTTTTGAAGACAAGTATAACAAAAGCAATGTTTTTGACACGTAGAACTCATTAATGAGGGGCATTTTGAGATTTTAATGCCAATATACTTATTATAAACTTACTGACAAATATTAATTTTTCTAGTTCTCTCATGGTCATCACTTTTGTTTCTCCAACAGAACTGTTGAAGGTGATGCAAACACACCCACTAACTGTCTTTTTATAACTGGTAGTTATATTTACCGTAAAGTCTTCAAATGTTAAAGTAGCATTCTTGCACAAGTTTCCGGAAGGGGCTTTTTATTTAGGACAGTCAGGCTCAAGCGATATAACATTTTAATTTGTTCAGTCACAAAATTAGGCATCGAAGTGATTCGCCAGCAGGTATAATCTAACCCTACTGGTTTATCATTGAATTCAACAGGGGATAACGTCGAACAAATTCACTTTGTATTACGGTCATCATGTAATCCTTTATAGTCGGGTCCTGTAAGTAATACTAATAGTGTAGTGCAGCCGTATTCCACGGTTTGCTTTCGGATTCCGCATATATGTGTTGCACGACATCAAACCACAAGTGACTTTTCATCTCATCAAAGGAATGGACTTTTCGCCAAGGTACATAACTTGAAGTTGGAGGTATTGGGACATGTAACGAATACCTAACAAACACGCCGTTGTGGGTCCTGGCAGTGTATGCCCGGCGACGCTCTGAAAGAGAATATGGTTGCGTTTCAACTCCCTATACAATACGAAATTTGGGGTTAATTATACCATATTTATCAAATTTCGCCATTATTATTATTAATATTTTTTTTTAATTTTGCAGGGGAAAGGGAGACTAGCATTCAGGGGCACGACGGGCTTAAGAAATTATTCATTATAATACTATCAGAAGCTAATTCCCAATGTATCAAAAATTCAATTTTCTCAGTTCCCGGTCGCAAAACTGCATATAACGGTCTAGGTAATCGATCTTGACCTGCAATGCCACTGGCAGGTCATGGAATGCTTCAAATTCATTTTCGCGGTATCGCTCTAACACCGCGAATGCTGCTTTGGTACTCAAACTTTTATTGTTGAATGGGTAGAATTCACTTTCTACTAGCATCCTTTTGGTGTCCAGGTAGTTTTTGTCCCCTTGAAATAATTCTATGTACAAATTCCATTTTTCTTGGAAGGTAAGGATCTCGAGAAAAAAGAAAAATATGATTACCTTAAGTCTAAGTGAGCAGAGAGTTTACATTTTGAAGCTTACCCTTCCTGATATAGAACCTTTCCAAACCAAAAAAGGCATGTAAAAAAGCTGGATTCATCTCATCATGTAGGTAACTACGAAGGGCTTTGTACCCATTACGATAATCTTCCTTCTTCAACGTATCTACCGCCGTGCGCGGTCCCGGCTGAAGAATAGGCCCGCAGCATCCTCTGAGCTTGGAGTATGAGCCATCCTAACAGAGGACCCCGAGGGAACCCCGGGATATAGAAATAGGACCTAGTATCTCCGGCTTGCGGGGTGTGACCCCTCCTAAACGGAGACTGACCCCGAGGGTCCCGGGATATAGAAATTGGACCCATTCCGTGGTTGTGCGGGATTAATAAATACACAACCCATCTTTCGGATGGGATGTAAACTCAGGTCCACGTGTTGGAAGAAATGCCACGCTTCCTGCACGTTAAAGAACCCTTGTAGTAAGCTCTTTTTGGAGTGGTCCGTAGGTGATCGGCTACAAGGCTAAATTCCCCGCCCTTGACGATTTCACCCTAATTTTCTAGTGGCAGTCAGAATTTCCCGTCCCATGGCCATTTCCATACCCCAAAGTGATTATTTATCAACAAACTTGTTCTCGTCTTGATATAGCTGAAATATTGCTGAGTAGACGTTAAACAATATTCAATCAATCAATCAATCAATCAACGTATCTATGTTTTCTCTTCTACGTATCTGTGTTTTCTCTTCGACGTATCTGTGTTTTCTCTATACAAGACAAATATCCATCTACTCTTAACGGAATAGAAAGGTTCTGAGAGCGGTTGAATTATTATTTCATCTTTTTCAATTTCGTTGACCGCCGTGCGCGGTCCCGGCTTATGAATAGGCCCGCAGCATCCTCTGAGCTTGGAGTATGAGTCGTCCTAACAGAGGACCCCGAGGGAACCCCGGGATATAGAAATAGGACCTAGTATCTCCGGCTTGCGGGGTGTGACCCCTCCTAAACGGAGGCTGACCCCGAGGGTCCCGGGATATACAAATAGGACCCATTCCGTGGTTGTGCGGGATTAATAAATACACAACCCATCTTTCGGATGGGATGTAAACTCAGGTCCACGTGTTGGGAGAAATGCCACGCTTCCTGCACGTTAAAGAACCCTTGTAGCAAGCTCTTTTTGGGGTGGTCCGTAGGTGATCGGCTACAAGGCTAAATTCCCCGCCCTTGACGATTTCACCCTACTTTTCCAGTGGCAGTCAGAATTTCCCGTCCCATGGCCCTTTCCATACCCCACAGTGATTATTTATCAACAAACTTGTTCTCGTCTTGATATAGCTGAAATATTGCTGAGTAGACGTTAAACAATATTCAATCAATCAATCAATCAATTTCGTTGATGGTGCCACCGGTGAGCGTTACTGTGTGTGCTAAAGATTGCATTGCTGCTAAATCATAAATGTGATGTTCCAAATATTCATAAATATCTTCTTTTAATATCTCTCTTCTCCCTTTTCTTCGGATTTAAATGTCTTGAAACGCGCCTTTCTGGAATCCTGTAAACAAAGTTTTCTTCAATTCTGATTCAGCCGACTTATTTTAGCAATGAACGCCATCTTCTTCAAAAGAAGAAATTAAAGGCGGTTTTTATGAACAAGAATTGCAGATTACTGAGTTTTAGATTTTTATTATAACACTCGATTGTAAGCACTTAAACACAAGATAACAAGATAAAGAATTTGCGAAAATACACGTTATCATCCAGTCACTCAGGTACGTATCAGCTGGTAGCCAACACATAATTCTCAGCAACGGTGACACTGCAGTAGCTCCGTTACCATGTTATATATGATAGACAGGAGCGGGTGTTGTACTATACATAGTTAAAATTGCATATCTTCTTGAAGCATTCAATCTTCTTCAGCTGTTTCCGTGACTTCTTGAGATGATTCCATTTCTTTTGTGAGAAATATGCCAGGATCTTGTTTCCAAAATGCGTTCATTTCTGGGCTACTGTTAAACAAAGCTACAAGTTCTTTCTTAAGCTTGTAAATCTCAGTGAAAGAAAGTCCAACTCTATAAAGTTGAAAATATCCTCCCAACGATTTTGCACATTCCCGCAACCTTCGAGTATAGAATGAGTGAATCTCAATGTTTTCAAGAAGCCACTTACCCCATGTAATAGTGGTAGTTCCTTGAATACGTAGTTCGAAAAATTTCATGTAAACAGCATTGAGCAACGTTCCATATTGAATAAAAAAGAAGAGAGTTTGAGCATTTTGACGTTTAATTTTATTTTTTAAAGCGCCTGGTCTTCGGCGATATTGTCCTAAGGTTTAAACAGAAACTCATCTCTGTCAATCGTCTTCTTTGTATCTATAAAGTTTTAACTAAATATGCATGAATTTGTTCATGACTTAGTTTTTCCACTCCCTTTGTTTTCTATGTCATGATTACTTGTTTTAAATTACTCTTTGTGCCATGCAAGAAGGAAGAATGTTTCACCATCATTGTCACCAACACACCACGCATGATTTTTATTCTGCTTCTTGTCTTAAAGACCTATTTACAAATGTCGCTGGCGACAAAATCGTTCAATTTTTAAAAGCAGTCAATTTATTAAGTAAAAATTTAAATGGGTAAATTTTAAACAAGTTTCTAATTTCTAATATTGTTACTGTTAAACCGAAATTTCTTCTGTTATGTTTTTTTAACATTTTATACATTTGTTTTACTTGTATAAAGCTATATGGTTTTGTATAGATATTTTATGTACATGTATTTTTTAAAATTGTTCAATATTCTCAACATTTCTCGCCACAATATAGCTGAAATATTCCTGCAGTTGGGGTAAAATATCAATCAATCAATCAATCCTCGGAAACGTCTTGGGTGGTCGTTCATTCATAACCTTGTTTAAAAAAAGTAGTCATATTCATATGAAAGGCCTGATGTTCTAAAATTTTCATTCGTCCATCTGTAAAATATGTAGCATCCATTTTTTGAGTAGATAATCAAATTGACGAAAATTCCAATAAAATGCCCGCCGTGCGCGGTCCCGGCTTATGAATAGGCCCGCAGCATCCTCTGGAGCTTGGAGTATGAGTCTTCCTAACAGAGGCGACACGTTTGCCGTGTGTCGAGACCCATGTCGATGGTTGACGAGATCCTGGTGGGTGTTCAGACTCCCGCTTCGGCCATAAAATATCCGTTGGGCTGAGAATACAGGATCAATATCTTACTTTGGCTCTGATATCATCTAAACGGGAGGTCGGATTGGCCCGGTCCGATCAATCGGCTGGTCGCGCCAAGCCCTCCAGTATATCTTTCAAACTTGAGTTTAAGTTAACTAGTGTAACATTTTTGTCTTGATGATTTAAACCACCAAAACAGTGTAGGGATACTGGAGAAGGCGATGGCACATGGGTCAATCAAGTAGTACGCTTTCCATCAGTGCCTGATGATTACGCTCCACTTGAGTATACCATCTTTGGAACACTTGATACTTTCTGGTGGAGATCCCTAGAATCAAAGTATCGCCCCTGTTGGCACTCCGTGGTGGGTGGGTGACATAGGTGGTGAAATCTCCTTTCTTTCTTCATGGCACAACAAACCCCTCAAAACCAACCAGTTCCAAATAGAAAAAGAAAACTAGACAATTCTATTCCAGAAGTTGAAGATAACAGTTGGACAAAATTTATTGTGTTGACTGGATCATCTGATAAGCAAATATCAAAAATCAATCCATTTGCTATCCAAAAGACCATCCAAAGCATCGCTGGAACAGTAAAAAACGTCTCCAGAATGCGATCAGGTGACTTACTAATTGAAGCTTCTTCCAAAACTCGGAGCGAAAATTTACTAAAAATAACTAAAGTTTCGGCATCTCCCCACAGAACTCTTAATAGCAGTCGTGGTATTATGAGAGACAGAAGTCAGTATCTTTCAGATGTTAGCGATGAGGAAAAGCGATGAGGAAATTTGTGACGAATTATCATCACAAGGCGTTACAAAAGTACAAAGATTTATTTCGAAAAAATCAGGAAGCGCTGTTAAACTTACTACTTTTCTTTTAACCTTCAATAGTCCAATTCCTCCACCATCATTGAAAATTGGCCCCTTTGGTGTAAAGGTTGACAAATTCCTACCAAACCCAGTTAGATGTTTCACTTGCCAAAAGTTTGGTCACAGCATCAAACAATGTAGGTGCAAGTTGAAATGTTTTAAATGTGGAGAGGAGGGACACCAGGGCACCGAATGTGGTAATGCACAGAAATGTGCAAACTGCAGTGGTGCCCATACGGCCTCCTCACGGGATTGCCCCCTTTATACCAAGGAAAAGGAAATTCTAAAACTTAAAACGGAGAAAAACATTTCATACAAAGATGCACGTCAACAAATTTCCTCATCAAATACATCCTCAACAGCAACATCCACACATGCAGACAAAGTTAAAAAAACTTACTCTTTCTCGCATGTGGATACCCAAACAAATTATACCTGGCCAATTTACACTCAAATTCCAAGGCCATTCTCAGTAAAAACTGTACCGAAAGAAAAAATCATCACTCCATCAAAATTAAAAAAAAGCTTCAAATTCAACAAAGTCAACACAATCATCGCAATCAACACAATCTTTGTGCAAATCCCCTTCAAAAGTTCAATCTTCTTCTAAAAACATTAATTTAAAGACTTGTCCTAAAATTACTAAAGCCAACGACCAAAAATCAGCAGAATGTTCGTCTACTGCAGAAAACAAAAAAAAACACCAAGAAGTGCAAATAGCCATAGACAGAGTAGACTCGAAAAGTCCAAGCCTGCTATTAGCACTTCTAACAGATATGAAAGCCTGTCTTCAGACGAAGACACTGGTAAACCTAAAAAACCTGGTCCACCCCCAAAACCGTATTGGGACGTAAGCATGTGGGGAACTTTCGAAGACCAGATGGATACAGACACGGAAAATAACATCGAAAATGAACGACCACACAGTAGGTCTTCGTCTGTTAGTGGATCATCGTCTCGTCATCCTTCAGTTTCCCGAAAGGGAAATATCTCACCAATACGACTAAAATGAACAATATAATTCAGTGGAATTGCCGAGGTTTTAAGATAAATTTTATTGAAATTACTTTATTAATTTAAGCTTTTAATCCTGTGGCATTTTGTCTTCAGGAAACGCACGTAAAGAAAAATGATACGTTGAATGTAAAGAACTACTCCCTCTACAGCACTTATGTAACTGAGAATGAACGAGGTGCTGGCGGCTCAACCATTCTCGTCAACAACAATATCGTCCACAGTACTGTAGTTCTAAATACCGATCTTCAGGCTGTTGCAGTGAGAATTTCTTTAGATAAAACGATCACATTATGTTCTGTATACTTACCACCAAATTTCAACCCCAGTTTGGGTCAACTTAAAAACTTGACTGACCAACTGCCCGCCCCATTTTTAATAATGGGTGATTTCAATGCACACAATCCATTGTGGAACAGCTCTGCTTTGAATGACAAAGGTAAAAAGATTGAAGACATAATGTCGCAGGAAGGTTTATGCATCTTTAATGACGGTTCAAATACTTATTTACGTCCTGGAAATGGGGCTTACTCAGCTATAGACCTAACTATAACTGACCCATCTCTACTGTTGGACTTCTCCTGGAAAGTACAAGACGACTTATGTAGTAGTGATCACTTTCCGATCATTCTTCAACATCTTTATTCTACTACCGGAGAAAAGCCACAGCGCTTTAAATTTGATAAAGCTGATTGGTCACTCTATGAAAATTTATGTAGAGAAGAATTGAAATCTGAATTGTTTGAAGATGTTCTTGACCCCTTAAGTCTTTTCAGTGAAAAAATACTTTCCATTGCAGATAAATCTATACCTTAAACTTCGGCAAACCCAAAACGTCCTGGGAAACCCTGGTATGACGATGACTGTGATGATGCTCTGATAAATCGTAAAAAGGCAGAGCAACTTTTTAATAAACATCCAACGACGGACAACCTTGGCAATTTTCGCGTTTTTCGTGCAAAACTCGAAGAACCTTTAAACAAAGAAGACGCACTTCTTGGCGCAACTTCGTCTCTAAATTAAATTGCCACACCCCTATGAACAAAGTATGGAATATGGTACAAAAAATCAAAGGTAAAAATAGGAAAGCTAATGTCCATCATATCAAAAACGGACAAGATATTTTAACATCTGAAAAAGATATTGCAAATAAAATTGGAGAAACTTTTGAGAAACATTCTTCTTCTAAAAATCTAGGACCCACATTCCAGAGAATTAAAGAACAAAAGGAACGAAACAAACTTAACTTTAAATCTAAAAATACAGAGGAATACAACAGATTGTTTTCGATCAATCCTTGGATAAGGCACATGACACGGCATGTGGCCCTGACGATATCCATTATCAACTCATCAAGCATCTTCCTTTAACAACTCTGGAAATTCTTTTAAACCTTTTTAATAATATTTGGGAAACAGGGAAACTACCACCTATGTGGAAACAAGCAACTATAGTACCTATTCCAAAACCGGGTAAAGATCATTCCAAACCATCTAATTACAGACCACTAGCGTTAACCAGCTGTGTCTGTAAGACAATAAAACGGATGATAAACTACCGTCTTGTTTGGTATCTCGAATCGAACAATCTTCTGTCGAACATCCAAATGGATTTCGACAAGGTCGTACAACAATAGACCATTTAGTTCGATTCGAAACATTTATTACAAATGCATTTTTAAAGAAAGAAATGCAGTGTCCATCTTTTTCGATATTGAAAAAGCATATGACACAACATGGAAATATGGCATTTTAAAAGATCTTTTTGATATGGGGTTGAGAGGAAGTTTACCAAATTTTATTGAGAATTTTCTCAAGGATCGTGAATTCAATGTTAGAGTCAACTCTACATTTTCCGATTCGTTTGAACAAGAGATGGGTGTTCCGCAAGGAAGCATCCTCTCTGTCATTCTATTTCGTATTAAAATAAATAGTTTGGCCCAGGTTTTAAAAGATAACATCGACGGATCTCTTTATGTAGATGATTTTCTGATTTGCTATTGTGGCAAAAACATGAATAACATAGAACGCCAACTGCATATATGTCTAAACAGAATCGAAAAATGGGCAGTTGAAAATGGTTTTAAATTTTCAAGCTCGAAAACAGTCGGGATGCATTTCTATTGTAAGCGGAAAATGCACTCAGACCCAGAGCTTAAAATATACAATAACCCTATAACTATAGTAAAAGAGGCCAAGTTCCTTGGTTTAATTTTTGATAGTAAACTCTCATTTCTTCCCCATATCAAAATGTTAAAAAACAAATGCCTTAAGGCATTAGATATTTTAAAAGTTGTGTCGAGTACCGACTGGGGTGCGGATAGCACTGTTTTATTAAATTTATATCGATCGTTGATTCGGTCAAAACTAGATTATGGATGTTTTATTTACGGTTCCGCCCGTAAATCATACATTAAATTACTAGATTCCGTTCACCACCAAGGTTTGCGTCTTTCATTAGGTGCGTTCAGAACTTCTCCTGTGGAGAGTCTCTATGTTGCAGCTAATGAACCATCCTTGGAAGAAAGACGTATTAAACTTGGTTTACAATATGCAACAAAGCTTAAAGCGTATCCTTCAAATCCTTCTCACAACTATGTTTTCAAACCTCTTCACAAAGCTGACTATGAAAAACGCACAAATGATATACAACCTTTTAGTCTTCGTATCAAACCACACCTTGAATCTGCTAATATAAATTTAGATGAAATAGCTCCTATAGAAACTCCCAAAAAACCTCCATGGCTGAACCCAAAATTAACATTTAATTTTGAACTACGCAAACACAAAAAGGTTATCCAGCAGGACTTTGCAAGAATTAAATCTGAACATCCCGAATACTTGCAAATTTACACAGATGGCTCTAAGGATGGAGCCAGAGTGGCTTCTGCAGCCGTTTTTGGGGATCGTGCAGCAACTCTTCGATTACCATCCTCTACTTCTATATTTACTGCTGAAGCTAACGCTATTTACTCAGCACTTAAATTTGTAGCTTTATCGCAATCAAATAAATTCATGATCTGTTCCGACTCACTTTCTTGCCTATTGGCAATTGAAAGTCGAAAAACAAAACACCCAATTATTTTGAAAATAGCCGAATTCTACAAATCACTTGTAGCATTAGGCAAATAAGTCATTTATGTTTGGATCCCTAGTCATGTGGGGATCTATGGAAACACAGTTGCTGACCAGGAAGCAAAGGATGCACTAGATGATGAGATGGCGGATTGTCCAGTACCGTACACTGACATGAAGCCTTTAATCGTTAAATACATTTTAAAGTTATGGCAGGCTAAATGGGATCTGCAAATAAATAATAAACTGGATGGAATACAGTCAGATGTCGGTAAACAAGTCGGTTCCTGTGGTAAAAACCGTAGGGAACAGGTAGTGTTGACCCGATGTCGTATTGGACATACTAGAACCTGAATGTATTCCATGCAATTGTCCTTATACAATTCAACATGTTTTAATTGAATGTGTAGATGTTGCCGATATCAGGTGTGATTTTTATTCTGCTGATTGTTTTAAAGACCTATTTACAAACGTCGCTGGCGACAAAATCGTTCAATTTTTAAAAGCAATCAATTTATTTAGCAAGATTTAAATGGATCAATTTTAAACAAGTTTCTAATTTCTAATATAGTTATTGTTAAACCAAACAATTACTATTTAACATTTTACACATCTGTTTTACTTGTATAAAGCTATATGGTTTTATATTAATATTTTATGTATTTATTAAAATTGTTCAATAAACCCAACAGTTCTCGCCACAATATAGCTGAAATATTGCTGAAGTTGGCGTAAAACATCAATCAATCAATCAAACCTCTTCACAAAGCTGCCTATGAAAAACGCCCGAACGTTATACAACCTTTTGGTCTTCGTATCAAACCACACCTTGAATCTGCTAATATAAATTTAGATAAAATAGCTCCTATAGAAACTCCCAAAAAAACCTCCATGGCTGAACCTAAAACCAACATTTAATTTTGAACTACGCAAACACAAAAAGGTTGATACCAATCCTCTGGTTATCCAGCAGGACTTTGCAAGAATCCTGAATACTTGCAAATTTACACAGATGGCTCTAAGGATGGAGACACAGTGGCTTCTGCAGCCGTTTTTGGGGATCGTGCAGAAACTCTTCGATTACCATCCTCTAGTTCTATATTTACTGCTGAAGCTAACGCTATTAATTCAGCACTTAAATTTGTAGCTTTATCGCAATCAAATAAATTCATGATCTGTTCCGACTCACTCTCTTGCCTATTGGCAATTGAAAGTCGAAAAACAAAACACCCAATTATTTTGAAAATAGCCGAATTCTACAAAACACTTGTAGCATTAGGCAAAGAAGTCATTTATGTTTGGATCCCTAGTCATGTGGGGATCTATGGAAACACAGTTGCTGACCAGGAAGCCAAGGATGCATTAGATGACGAGATGGCGGATTGTCCAGTACCGTACACTGACATGAAGCCTTTAATCGTTAAATACATTTTAAAGTTATGGCAGGCCAAATGGGATCTGCAAATAAATAATAAACTGCATGGAATACAGTCAGACGTCGGTAAACAAGTCGGTTCCTGCGGTAAAAACCGTAGGGAACGGGTAGTGTTGACCCGATGTCGTATGGGACATACAAGAACAACACATAGTTTTATCCTCAACAGTGATGATCGACCTGAATGTATTCCATGCAATTGTCCTTATACAATACAACATGTTTTAATTGAATGTGTAGATGTTGCCGATATCAGGCGTGATTTTTATTCTGCTGATTGTCTGAAAGACCTATTTACAAACGTCGCTGGCGACAAAATCGTTCAATTTTTAAAAGCAATCAATTTATTTAGTAAGATTTAAATGGATCAATTTTAAACAAGTTTCTAATTTCTAATATTGTTATTGTTAAACCAAAAATTTACTATTATGTTTTTTAACATTTTACATACCTGTTTTACTTGTATAAAGCTATATGGTTTTATATTAATATTTTATGTATTTATTAAAATTATTCAATAGACCTAACAGTTATCCCCACAATATAGCTGAAATATTGCTGAAGTTGGCGTAAAACATCAATCAATCAATCAACCAATAAAATGCTACAACGGACTGTATTCACAGCACAAAAAAAATAAAAATAAAATGAATAAACACCCACAGATGATTTTCTTGTGAAATACTCCAATGTGTTTACCCCAAGACGTATATCTGTCTTGGAACATTATATACTAGTCTTTGTATTTGTTTATATATGACGACAACATCATCTAGGCAACATGTAAACATACTCTTGACAACCATGTAACTATGATCGATTTAGTCTATTCAAAACTCATGTCCTTTTGAACAGCATATTGCAATTAATATGTCTTAAAAAATACACACTTCAGTAACTATATCAGATCAATTAATAGAACATGGTAAACCAGAAGCAGTGAAGACTATACAAAAAAAGTTTAAAACCCTCCTGCATATTCTGAATAATTTTTTGAGGGGTGGGGTGTCCCAGGTTTTTTTAGGAAAGGATATATTGAACGCTAGTAGTGGGGGTACTTGCGATTTGCAAAAAAAAAAAA
>MJUU01025199.1:68785-80951 GCA_002080025.1 Modiolus philippinarum
TATGCAATAGAGCCCCCTTCTATATTTCACATAGAAGAAGAGTAGTCACTAAGGGTTATATAAAAGGATATATTTCCTATCCATCCCCGCTTTACTGTTAAAGTGAAATGGCCGACTTGGTGGAGGTCGTATGAAAGGCAAAGTTTCCTGCCCCTACCTATTTTACTAATTTTCCAGATAGATATTGATGTTGCGACTTCAAAACCGATGTTAAAAATTGTTCGTTGAATGCCATTTTCAAAATGGCTGCCAAAAAAGGCAGGAAAAATTCAACATTGTCCGATTTCGATGAAATGTGGTTTCTAAATAGATATTGATGTTGTTACTTCAAAAACTGATGTTGAAAATTGTTTGTTGAGTGCCATTTTCAAAATGGCCACCAAAGAAAAGGCTGGAATATTCAACATTGTCAAATATCGATGAAATTTGGTTTCCAAATAGATATTGGTGTAGCAATGTGTTTCTTCACAATATAAAATATGTTTAAACTAGATTATACAGAGGAACCCTGCCAAATTTTTTTTTTATGGAAAGGGGGACTTGGAATGTTTTGATTTCAGCAATATGTATTATCTGAATTATAAGGGAAACCCCTGCCCAATTTTTTTTGAATGATGGTCTGCAATGGGTTGTAATGGATAGTGGGGCTTAAAATTACTGTGGAAACTGCTGAATCTACTTGCCCAATTGGAACCATACTTGTTGACAACTGTCAATAGTCAGTACCTATCGAAGAATGTTTCTGGTAGGTCCTCATGTATTCCAAGATGGCCGCAAGCGGGGGACATAGTTTAACATTGGACACTATTGGGAAAGCACGTTCAAAGATTTTCTCCTTTGAAACTTCTAGAAAATGATACACTTTAACATTGGGTTAATTTGGGCTGCAATTTATGCCAGTCATGGACCAGGTGACCTATACAGGCTCTTGAGAGCCTCTAGTTAGTGGTGTATTTTTCCTATATGTGAAGAATCTGGATGACAATCCAACACTTAACCACTCTCATTTGGCAAGTCCTGTAGAGTTCACCTACTAATGATGTCAAACTCTTTCAGAAGCTTTTTCTAACGAAACCAGGTTATCATTTCATAACATTTGTCTGAACCATTTCAAGAGGATTACATATTTTTTTATCTTTCTCTCTTTATCTTCTGCTTGGGTGGTAACGGTAGGCTTTCTATATTAAATTCACCGTGATTACTAGAAATATGTACTTTGTTGACATCATCACTGTCAATATCTTTCTCTCTTGCTCTGAATCTGGGGGAAAACTCAACATCTAGACTAATGTATGGATTGTCTCTGTACAAATCATGAACCAATTTCCATGAATAGGAGTAATGCCGAAAGACTGCCGTAAGTTGTTCCCAAGGCAAATGGTTACTCAACCAATTGACATAATGGTATTCCACTGTTATTACCAAAGTTTACATCATACAAAAGAAATTAATTCATACCACTAAACCTTTTTAACTAAAATCGACTTGAGATAAGCTGGTCTATATCCCGCATAATAGAATAGTATGAATCAATCAACCTTTACATACAATGCTGCACAACAGTCTTTGGTCGGTTGTGGAGAAACACGAATACGCTGAAACCATATTTCTTATGCTGGCCTGAAGATTTAGCATTCATCCTCATGTACTTACAAATTAGCAATCAACAATTTTATATCCATGTAGAAAAAAATCTACACTGTAAAACCTGCAATGGTAAAAGATCAAAATGATTCATGAAGAGAATGCATAGCAAAAGTGGAGTTTTCGGTTCTGTTACCCATTTAAATGAAATAAAATAAAAACTATTTACATATACACATGCATGTTAAATTGGAATAAAGCTCTATGATTTTGTCAAGGTTATTGGCAGCCTAATTGCGAAGACCGGGTTCCAAAGAATGCACTACAGCTTTTGCGTTTTACATGACAAAACTTTAAACTGCATTGAGCTATGGCTATTCAGGCGATCAAAACAGACAAGTATTCCCACTAAATCCACATTGAACACATTTTTTTTTCATTTACTCTTTCTTTTCTTTTTCCTTTTTGTCAATCCCTTATAAACTTTTTATTCATTTTTCTCTATCATTACGTTTACTTTATTCACATTTAAGAAATATATCATCTCTATTCTTTTCAACACACATTTTTAAAACTAAATATTTCGTCATTTCGTAATATTTTTCCAATCAATCAACATTGAATATTTCATCCACATTAAGTTAACACATAATCGAACTCTTGCTTCATTAATCTTTTATAAAAAAAATAACGTGTCCTGTTAAAATCTCCTCTTAGTAAGCAAATTAATAACAAAGAATATATTTATTAATTGACTTTTTGAATATTCTCAATTTTCTAACTATATTTGTTGCACGTATTCTTTATTTTCTTTACTCTTTCTTAAACTTTGCCCGTTTTGTATGTGTTCTTTGTGTTTCACATCTTGCCCTTTAAATCTCTGAAATTTACTCAATGCCTACCAACTAATTCACTAGAAATCGGAAAAAAACTTTCGAAAACCGAAAGAACAAAATAAACGCTCTCAAATTTCTAAAACATTTTAGTATAGCCAGTTCTTATCTCTATCCGTAGTGAAATGTGTATAGCTGATCAAGGTCAGCATAGCTCAAATTGATTAAATTCATCCCTTTACTCAAATATACCCCCAAAGGAAGCCCGGGTAAAGAAATAGGACCTAGTATCTCCGGCTTGCGAGGTATGACCCTGGGATATAGTAATAGGACCCAGTATTCCAGGCTGCGGGGTACAACCCCTCCAAAACGGGATGTCCGTGGTTGTGCGGGATGAATAATTACACAACCCATCTTTCGGATGGGATGTAAACTCGGGTCCACGCGTTGGAAGGTTTGCCACGCTGCCTGCATGTTATAGAACCCTTGTAATAAGCTCTTTTGAGAGGGGTCCGTAGGTGATTGATTACAAGGCTAAATTCCCCGCCCCTTTCGATTTCACCCTACTTTTCCAGTGGCCAAAGTGATTATATATTAACAAACTTGTACTCGTCTAGATATAGCTGAAATATCGCACAGCAGACGTTTAACAATGTTCAATCAATTAATTAAATAAAATATAGCAATTGCATTTTCTCTTGCTAAGAAAATCTTTGAATTTCTTTCCACTTCTATTTCACTTGTTTTTTTTGTTTTTTTTTTTTCGCTAATGGTTCGCCACTGCTTTGCCCTGCTTTAGAACCTGGCGCCGAACTCCTCAAGTTTCTATCTTTCTCTTTAAGTCCGAAGTGTACAATTTTAATACTTTTCTCACGGAAATCTTCGATGTTCCCCACATTTAACTTTTATCAATATTAACTGATTTTTCTAGTGCAATTTTGTGTAATTCTTATTTACTGAGGGTGCTTATCAGTTCTCCCTCGAATTCACTGATAATCGGGTCTTCATCTTCCCTGAATTTTTTTTATATTCTTAATTGATCCATTTTTTAAAATTTGTAAATGTATCTCCGATCAATAACGTCCTTTCCTCAAGACACACTCAAATCAGCTGACAATGACCACATGTATGACCGCGTTATCTTACCCTTCGAGGCACCAGAGGATGAACTGGTAATAGCAAAAGTGGAGCTTTGGATTCTGTTACCCATCTTGATAAAGTATAAAAGAAACTGTTAAAATATAGTTTTTATTGGAATAAAGCTCTATGATTTGATAAAAATGATTGGCCGCCTAATTGCGAAGACCGGGTTCCAAAAAATGCACTACATCTTTTGCTTTTTACAGGATATACCTCAAACTCTTATAAGCTATGGCTATATAAGCGATCAAAACAGTAAAATATCCACTATTTACGTACTTTTTGGTGAAACAATTTCATTGATCTTTTTTATTGCCACGTAATAACACGGACTCTGTTTCAGAGTAATGAACATATGGTATTCAGATATTTTGTGTTAATCGGCTGTGTGTATTAATCTCTATTGCAGCCGAATCATGTTGATATTATCAGTCCCTTAAAAACAACAAATCAACTAGGCGACAGTTGCTTTGTGTAATGATGTATGTTCGATTGATTGATTGATTGAATATTGTTTAACGTCTACTCAGCAATATTTCAGCTAAATCAAGACGAGAACAAGTTTGTTGATAAATAATCACTTTGGGGTATGGAAATGGCCATGGGACGGGAAATTCTGACTGCCACTGGAAAAGTAGGGTGAANCGATGAACACTCAGTTTTGTTTACATATGTAAACGAACGCGCATGGATTGGTTTTAAATGTTCGGAACGTTTCCTTAAAGAGCGGGAAGATTTGAATTTTAAGCAGTCAAATACCGAAGAGATCCTGAAGTTCTTTTAACAAAATATGAGGTTTACCTTCACTGGAGACATAATTAATTAAATGTCTCTGCTTTCTCTTTCTCGATATTTCAAGGAGAATGTAGCGTAACTAAACACGACGCCCCTATGAGCCGAATGTATATATAAGAATAATAGCATAGAAACTGCATTATGTCAGAATGAGTTTTGGATATATTTTGGGCACATAACTTCGAAGTCGAACCCATGGTGCTGATGCCAACCGATGCAAACACACGTGCATCTTTTAAGTCATTCTTCTTTCTATTAGTTAGCTTTCATTGATTATGGTTACTTAGAATTATGTTTCTTGAATTTGGAGAATAAAGAAATACAATTGGGCATTGTATCTCTAATTTCTCGATCAAAAAGTTTGGATGGAGATAAAACACCGTCCTGTTTGTCACACCATTTGATTTTCAGGGAGCAGGGGTTTTGGTTATTTTGTAAATAGAAATTAAATCTTTGAAATAGTTAAAATTTAAAATATATTCTTATCCTACTTGTCATGAAAAATAAATACTTTAACTTTGGAGAATTTTTTTTTGTTGCAATTGCAAATAAATAATTAGACGTGATAACGGTGAAAATAATTAATTTGTTCCAGATTTTCATGAAAATGAATAATTTTTGTAGGCAAATTCGCGGTTTGAGTCCACTGCTTTATCTGAAAAGTCCCTGAAAAGGCTTTCTTCAGTTTTGCACTAGCGCTACTTAAGGTATGCGTTCGTTTGGCATTCTCAGCACATGGCCCAGCCATCTGTAGCGTCTTCTTTCACAAGGTGTCTACAAGAAATAAAGGAGGTTATAAGTACAAAAACAATAACAAAAATTAAATAAAAAGTTCAATGTTATCCATAATTATTTTTTTTGTGATGTTGCACATTTGAATGAATTTGCAGGAATCCATACAGTTATGCAGATTACAAAAATAACGGAGTCACAGAGAATATTTGATATCTGCAAGTATAACCATTTTGATAACTTATTGGAAGACTAATGATCAAATAAAGTTGAAGGTTGAAGGTTGACTAGAACTAAAGAAATCTTACAGAAACACAATTAAAACTAAAAAAGAAAAGAAACGAAACTCAAGAAATAAAAAAATACGAACTCAATTTACAGGCCCCCTCCCTCTAAAGGAACATACAGGAGATAATGCAAGTAAAATTCAGAACTATTTGCATACAGGTCAGGCAAAAAAAAATATGAAATTCTGCACTGTCGATGACAATTCATTTCGGACAAGTAAACCGCCGTGCGCGGTCCCGGCTGAAGAATAGGCCCGCAGCATCCTCTGAGCTTGGAGTATGAGCCATCCTAACAGAGGACCCCGAGGGAACCCCGGGATATAGAAATAGGACCCAGTATCTCCGGCTTGCGGGGTGTGACCCCTCCTAAACGGAGGCTGACCCCGAGGGTCCCGGGATATAGAAATAGGACCCATTCCGTGGTTGTGCGGGATTAATAAATACACAACCCATCTTTCGGATGGGATGTAAACTCAGGTCCACGTGTCGGAAGAAATGCCACGCTTCCTGCACGTTAAAGAACCCTTGTAGCAAGCTCTTTTTGGGGTGGTCCGTAGGTGATCGGCTACAAGGCTAAATTCCCCGCCCTTGACGATTTCACCCTACTTTTCCAGTGGCAGTCAGAATTTCCCGTCCCATGGCCATTTCCATACCCCAAAGTGATTATTTATCAACAAACTTGTTCTCGTCTTGATATAGCTGAAATATTGCTGAGTAGACGTTAAACAATATTCAATCAATCAATCAATCGGACAAGTAAATGTCAGTATGGACAAATTCACTAAAAGATAATGTATTTACCTGTTTAATTTCATGTCCTTTGGTATAATGCAGAAGTACAATTAAAATTATTATGTTTTATCAATTTCGTTATCTATATGTTTTAATTGTAATTCCTTGCCCCCTCACTGCACTTTTCAAAAGTCAATAAAATTGTTCTTTATATAGTGATCATTATGTGATATTGTTTCTTGTTATTTTTTTATGCAATATAGTCATGATGACACTAGTTCAACATCAAACCCGCCAAAAACTGACAAACCAAAGACAGTGTCAAACTCACCAACGACTAAAGTTTCCACTCATGTTGAGTTACAGAATCGTACGATGGAGAGGAGACCGAGGATTCTCTACGTGACACAACTGGTCAATCCACTGACTAACTGACACCCTTTAAACCGTCACACATTGACAGCAGGAACACTGAGACAACTGACTCTAACAACATGCTTTTTTTAGTATGAAGTCTTAAAAAAAGAAATTGAGACAGTAAGATATGGAAGTCACTAAATAACAAAAACAAAATGATTATTTTGAAATTAGTTTTTAAATTGGGTTTGCACTACATGAAAAGTCTGACTTACTGAAATATTAAACTAGCATTAAACTCAATTTCATTTGTAGTTTATAAGAATACTTTAAGTTTATTCTCTAAACAAATCTGTAAAGCCAGTTTAAACTACATTTATTTAGACAAATAAATCCTTCAAAACAACCTAAATTCACTTCACCATTTAAACTTCATGTAACATTTACATTAAATGGAAAATGAAATTAATAAATGTTCGGTTTACTTTCATATACATTTACAAACTTAAACTATAGATCTAATATGCATTTAATGTATAATAAATTTGAAAATTCAACTTTAATGAGGCTTTTCGTTCAGTAAATCAATCAATTCTTCCAGTGTTTCAATTGGTAGAGGAGAATTTAATATAAGACTTTCTCTGAACTTATAACATTACGTGAAAATGTTTTTAGTTACTTGTTAACTGAGATGGATCAAGTCTGCGGATTCCGTAAAAAGAACTTAAATAACCTTGCAAACTGTGAGCAAAACTCACATCTATGAACCACCCCCGCCCTGACAAAAGATTAAATCAAATTTTGAAATAGATGGTGCACAATGTAAATGTGTACTTAACATTTTGTGAAAGTTTCATGAATTTCATCAAGTGGTCTAGGAGGAGTTGTCACCACAAAGTAAGTACCCATTGGCGGGCGGGCGGACGGACGAACGAACGAATGGACACCATGATCACTATATACCGTCCGCTTAAGCGGGGGGAGGGGTACAAAAGATGTAAAAATTGCTTTGAATATCCGAAATCAGAATTTTAAATTCAAATGGTAATCTTAGGTATTTGTTTTCATATCAACCGCATTTATATTTTCGGCAATCTGGTCGTGACATTTAAACAACCTTGCCTTGGTTTGTGTCTACATTGGTGACAATTGCAGGTAATTCATACAAAGTTAATAAAATACATTTGTAATCATATCAATCTCCAATCGATTTGTACTTTTAATATTACATGTTTCTGGCAGTATCATTTACTTTTTTAAGTAACAATGGTAAACATAATTTGACAAATTCCCATACACTGTTTCGTCGTGTTTTAGGGACTCAGTTCTTCACAGTTTTCATGGTCAATTTGTTAAGGAAAATCTGTATCAATCAATGACAGTCTCATTTGCTTTCAATTTTTTTTTTCAGTCATCTGAACCAGACTAGTGCACCTCCCCATTTTCCCTGTCCATTATACAAACGTAATTTAATTTTTCACCTTCTACGGAAGACTTGGCAAGTTTATCGAAGTTTTGTTTTTTCTTTCCATGTCATCTTTCTCATCTTTTGAAACATGTTCGCATTGCAAAGAAGTCTACGGCTTGGTGCTGTCCTTGGTCTTCCCACTTTTCCCTGTCTGCGTATTCCGTACCCTTTCAGAGTCTCCACCAATCTGTGAGCTTTGTTTTGGGGCTTGATCAGTGTACAGTCTGTCAGTATCTGATGTGCTTGTTCCCTTAATTCTAATATAGTTAAATCTAAAATGACATTAAATATTTTTTCTGTATTTTTCCGAAAATTTCTGTAAAATATTTCTTCTCTATTAGTCGCTGGTCAAACTCAAAGTGAATACAATATGCATACAATAAATTCAATAAAACATAAAATAGTTATCAGATGATAATATATTGTCACGTAATGTTTTCCTGAAACTAAAAAGTACTCCGATGACATGTATAGAGCCCAAAACAAAAACTCACAAACTGAATGAAAAAGAATTATGCCTTTACTTAAGAGCAATAGATGCAAGTACATGTATCTCATCCAATATGACCGCCATCAGGGAACATAGTTAATCATAGAACCATATCCGAAATGCACTCAAAGTATTTTTTTTCCGGAAACAATGGCCCTCATTAATATCGAAGTCCAAGATTATAGAAAGTGAGACACATTAACATTGAGGTAATTTGGGCTGCAGTTTATGTCAGCCAGGTTAACTATATAGGCTCTTGAGAACCTCTAGTGACATTGAGCTTCATGTTTATCAGTTTGTGCTTTGAGAGCGATAATAATGGATCTTTTCCTAAATGGATCCCATTAATATATCGGCCTGAACTAGAGATAAAGGAAACGACAGAAGCAACAAGATCTACATCTTTTTGGACGTATATCTCAAATTTGACGAAAATTGTCATCTCAGTACTAAAATTTACTAAAAAAATTTGTTAATTATGCTAATTTCAAAGGAAAACCAGGTACCTCTTCAAGATGTTTGCTATCTCTTTTTTTGGCTAACTTATCACGAATTTTTTTTTTATGCAGTTGTTTAAATCTTTGTTTTGCACTTGTAGGATTAAGAGGTATGCTAAAGGCTTTAGAATCTTTGGAACAGGATAAGGAGGGATTCCGGTTCAGGATTACATGGCTCTATGTTTATAGTAGACATTTTTCTCATCTGATTGTGAGATTTCGTACAAATTGAAAGATCGTCTAGAAAAGGTTAAGTGTTGCGTAAGTCTTCTTAACACAATCACTGATTTCATGATTAAACATAATTCAATATAACATCTGACATATTTTATTAATTCTGATTATTTAATAACAAATGTAGTCTCTTTTATAGAAATAATCACTCCGTTTCACAAAGAAAATATTACAATAGAACGAGTCAAACATATAAATATTACAATAGAAGGAGTCAAGATGAATACAGTTAACTCATAAACAATCAACGGATCCTTCAAGGAGTCTTTATGTCAATTTCGCATTGAATGTAATCTTGATTAAAAGCCACATCTGTGTGAAAATGAAAGGATTATCATAATAATGGATTTTTTCCTAAATGGATCCCATTAATATATCGGCCTGAACTAGAGATAAATGAAACGACAGAGCCAACAGATCTACATCTTTTTGGACGTATATCTCAAATTTGACGAAAATGGTCATCTCAGTACTAAAATTTACTAAAAAAAAATTGTTAATAATGCTAATTTTAAAGGAAAACCAGCTACCTCTTTAGGATGTTTGCCGATTCGTTTTTGGATCACCTTATTTTGGCCAAAACCAGCTACCTCTTTAAGATGTTTGCTGATTCGTTTTTGGACCACTTCTTATTATTTTGGCTAACGTATCACGAAAGTTTTGTCATGCAGTTGTTTAAATCTTGGTTTTGTGCTTGTAGGATTAAGAGGTATGCTAAAGGGTTTAGAATCTTTGGAACAGGATAAGGATGGAATTCCGGTTCAGGATTACATGGCTCTATGTTTATAGTAGACATTTTTCTCATCTGATTGTGAGTTTTCGTAGAATTGAAAGATGGTCTAGTTAGTAAGTCTAGAAAAGGTTGAAGTGTTGTGTAAGTCCTTCTTAACACAATCACTGATTTCATGATTAAACATAATTCAATATATTATAACATCTCACTTATTTTTATTAATTCTGATTTTTTTTTAATAACAAACCTAGTCTCTTTTATACAAATAAGCACTACGTTAATTCCGTTTCACAAAGAAAATATTACAATAGAACGAGTCAAACACATAAATATTACAAATGAAAGATTCAAGATTATTAAAGTCTACTTATAAACACTAAACGGATCCTTGAAGGAGTCAATATGTCAATATCGCGACATTCCCGACACAAAGATAGAAAAATTCATTTGAATGTTTATAATAATCTTGATTAAAAGCCACATCTGTGTGAAACTGAAAGGATTATAATTTGAGTCTTGGTTCTAACTTTAGAAATGTCAACAGTTGTGTCTTCTTTATCAGCATCACAAATCAAAATACATTCATTGTTGTTCTCATCTTTGTTTTCTTTATATGATGAAATTTCTTCAAAATTCACTTTCTTCTTCTAAAACTTTCATCACTTTCCGGAAATAATCATCATGAATTTTATCTCCACCACCTGTTTCTCCTTTCTGTCTTTGTTGATAAGCACTAGATATAAACTTATCAATATCGAATTTTCCCCAGTATCACTCATATTTCCTAAATCATTAATCAAACCCAGCACATTGTCAATATCTTTTAATATTGCTGGTTGTTTTGCATATCTCCTCTCCGTGCAATCAATGCATTTCTTTCACCTATTGCAAAAATGAATCTTTGAAAACAATGATTAAAAAAAGCTGCACCAATTGCAAATAAATTTATTGTATTCAAATGTTTTTCAGATTTTTTTCAAAAATATTTAGAAATGTGGGTCATATCAAGATTTTTCATCTGCCCCGGGTTCACACAACTTCGTACATGCATTTCTTTGTAAATACTGCTGGAATCTTGTGTTGTATCCTTTTTTTTTATATACTTTTATCCAGAAGGCAGCGAGCGTCTGTATTCAGATGGATTGATTTTTTCGTCGTTGCCGTGAAGCTTTGGTATATACAATGACTGGTCACCTATAATAGGGAACTAATGTCAAGCCATCTTCTTTACTCATGTACACTCGGCGTTGGAATTGGTCTTTGCCTTTATGTCACCTGTATGCATACTTAAATTGAAACGACATGCAAATATAATTGGATGTGTCTTATGAATGCTCTATCCACCTTTATTGACTCACATGCCCAATCGTTCACCTTCGTATTGTCAACATCAATGCTGTTAAGGTACGCTTCACCTCCTTTGGAAATGTATAGAGGAATTTGCAAAATTGTCTTCCTCTGGTTATGTCAGAATGGATATCACAAACCTATTGTCTTGCTTCGTTGTTGAATCTGCATAAAATATGGCATCTTTTGACCACCTCCACCAAGTTGCCGTGTGGTTACATGCATTTTCATTGGGTTACAGTTGTAATGTTGATGTCAGAAGTGAAATTCCAGCCATTAACCGGCAGCAGCGGGCTTTCAGTGTTCTCATTGGCAGGTACAAATACGTTTGGCCGTGATACATTTTGCCGAGTAAATGTTGATACTGGCATTGGTTTTAGTAATGCTTTTCGGTGGCATTCACTGTTGCTTTCTTTGTCGAGAATAGTGACACTGGTCTTGGATGTCAGCGATGGGATCCTTCGTATTGTCGCGAATTGCGAAGACTGACATTGTGTAATTTATTGCTTTGCTCCGCTTATTGTGTTTTCATGAACTCCTTTAATTAATCTCCGTTATTTATAATGTAATATCTCCTTTAATTGTGATATATTCTCCTTTCATTATTAAGTAACTCCTTCTATTCAGATGTCACTTAAATTGTCATGAAAAGTCCGTGCATATAATTGAATTGTTGACTATATAAAGAGAAATAAATTGTTATTTGTATGAATCAGAAATAATGTGAGTAATAAATGTGGAAAGGTTATATTGGTTTTTAATTCATGAAGGATTACAGTGTTTGAGACAAAGACTTCACAACATTGTTTGGTGCCGAAACCCGGGACATAACAACGACAAAAATGTCTAGTATAAGTTATCTTAAAGGAGTGCGGACGAAGTATCGCATTACTTTAAAATCCGAAATTTCCGTTGGATCTGCTATTCTTGGAACAGA
>MJUU01025201.1:0-33322 GCA_002080025.1 Modiolus philippinarum
ACTTCTGTGTCTTTTGTGTGAAATGTTCCCCGTCGTTACACTATGCTTTCTTTGAAATGAGAATTTACTGCTTTAAAAAGAATGTTCTCTTTTCCAAAAAACTGGTCCTATGTAAGATTAAGTTAAGTAATTTTCCGTCAATGTTTTGATCTTATTGACTGTCCTATCGTTACTTTGGAGACATTTGTCACAGAATTATGAATATATCTTTTAATGATTGCCAAAAACACACGGCCGAGAAACTAAAATTTAGTTGACCATTTTAAAGATCTCACTAACTCACATTTTATTCACAACTGTGTCGTTTCCTTTCATGCTTCATTATATATAACGCGTTTGATACAAACTCTCGAAAGAGTTTGATATGTTGCGAAAAAAAAATCATCACATTTAGCATAGAATAGGTAGAAAAGTTAGATTTTTTGTTCTGTGGTTTAAACTCAGTCTTTAAAAATGACAAAAACCATTCAGTGGTTTGAAAATTTTACACCATGATATCCTTTGGAAGGAGTTTTATAATCCGTGAAGCAAAAACTTGATGATTTTTAGCATTAAAAAGGTATGAAAAGTAAAATTTTTAGGCTGCAATTTATACTAACTCTTTAAAAAAAATGTCGAAAAAGTAAATGGTGAATAAAAGGATATGGAGTAAATGCACATGAGACAAAGTCTCTACAAATACATGGTAAAAAACAAGCAAAGGAACAACGCTTTTATTGTTGTTCTTCATCTTGAAGTCACCATGAGGCCTTCAACAATTAGCTTTGCTCATACCTCATAGTAAGTTCAAGACGGCCCCTAGCACCGGTTTAAGCGGAATTCTTTGCTAATTGTCGAGCAACGCTACATCCATGTCTTTCTTGGTCATGGGTGCGGGATTGTCAACAAACATCAATTAAACTGGCAAAGTGCTCTTACAATCACTGTCATCCTTACCCCGACAAAAGCACTAGTATCTTAAGCTAGTGGATAACTACAACATATAGACAAACACAGGGCACTCATCAAGTCGAATGTAAGAAAACTTGGCGTTATAAAATAGTGAGATGTGGGCACTCAAAACAGGTGGTCTGGATTACATTTCGAAAATTAATAAAATAAATGCCAAAATTTGAAAGTATCAATAGTATATCAATATGAGAAATTCTCTCACGCACAGGTACACCATAACTGAAAAATAAAGAGAGCATATATCTCTCGCACGGGGAATCTTTTAACGGACTCCACACTGCAGGAGAGACAAACTCCAGTCGTAAATGGTGTTTTGAAAAGCGTTTTGAAAATTTTCCTTCATTATATCCTTGCAAATGAGTTTGATATGTTGCGAACTACAAAAATCATCAAATTTAGCATAGAATATGTATGAAAAGTAAGATTTTGAAGCAGCGGTTTTAACTGCGTCTATAAAAACAACAAAAAAAATTCAGTGTTTTGAAAAATTTACAGCAAAATATCCTTTCGAAGGAGTTTTATAATTCGCGAAGCAAAAAACTTGAAGAATTTTTAGCATTAAAAAGGTATGAAAAGTCTGCGATGTAAACTAACTCTTTAAAAATGACAAAAAAAGTTAAGTATTTTGAAAATTTAACACCATTTTATCATTGCGAAGGAGTTTGATATGTTGCGAAATAAAACAGTCTTGAAATTTAACATATAATAGGTATGCTTTGCTTTGCGAATTATGAAACTCCTTCGAAAGGATACTATGATGTAAAATTTTCAAAACACTAAACTTTTTTGTCATTTTTCAAGAGTTGGTTTACATTGCAGACTAAAAATTTTACTTTTCATACTTTTTTAATGCTAAAATTCATTAAGTTTTTGCTTCGCGAATTATAAAACTCCCTCGAAAGGATACTAAATTTTCAAAACACTAAATAGGTTTATCATTTTTATAGATGACGAACAACAATAAAAGCGTTGTTCCTTTGCTTGTTTTTTACCATGTATTTGTTGAGACTTTGTATCATGTGCGTTTACTCAATATCTTTTTATTCATCAGTTTAAACCGCTACTTCAAAATCTTACTTTTCATACCTATTCTATTTTTAATTTGATGATTTTTTATTTCGCAACATATCAAACTCCTTTGCAAGGATATAATGAAGTAAAATTATCAAAACACTTAACTTTTTTTGACATTCTTAAAGAGTAAGTAGCCGCAGACTAAGAATTTTACTTTTCATATCTTTTAAATGCTAAGTTTTTGCTTCACGAATTATAAAATTCCTTCCAAAGGATATTACGGTGTGAAATTTTCAAAACACTGAATTGTTTTTGTCATTTTTAAAGACTGAGTTTCAACCACTAATTAAAAATCTAACTTTTCTACCTACTCTATTCTAAATAAAAAAATTATTTCGCAACATATCAGACTCTTTCGAGAGGTTATTATGAAGTAAAATTTTTAAAAAAACTTCATTGTTTTTGTCATTTTTAAAGAGTAAGCTTAAACCGTAAACTTAAAATTATACTGTTCATACCTCTTAAATGCTAAAATCCATGAAATTTTTAACTTCGCAAATTATAAAACTCCTTGGAAAGGATATGATGAAGTAAAAGTTTTAATACACTGAATTGTTTTGATCATTTATAAGACTGAGTTTTTGTTTGTTTTTTTTTAAATGCTTTTCAATTTTTTTTATTTTTCATACCAAATTTCAGGATTTTTTAAATTTCGAAACAGAGTTCACATCAAGTTATATGAAAATAAAAATATTTGCTCTAGAGATTAGTTAAATTGAATATTCTTTTTTAAAACTAAGTCTAAAACGGCGATATTCACAACTTTTAACTGGTGACAGTCGAGATCGAATCCTCCCATGACACGCGAATCTGATATCCATTTTTTAAAACTAAGTCTAAAAGGTACTGGGTTGTTTCGCTCCTATTACCCGTTCGCTCCGGGTTATTTCGCGCCGGGTTGTTTCGCGCCGAAAAGTGAGTCGTTTCGCTCCGATAATTAAAGGTAATACAATGCGTAATTGGTCATCGATGTCTATAATATTAACATAATTATGTCGGATTTTCTTTTGAATATAATTAATCAAATATTTAATGAAGTAATTAAATAGTTTCAGACGCAATTATTTTATATAAAGGTTTTACAACTAGTAATGATTAATCGTTCTTTGATCTATCAGAATATAATTATATAAATTAGCAAGACCCAAGAGTTTTCATACGTGTACTCAGAGACAAGTCTCTAGTGTACTCCTTGAGAGAATATTATAAAAAATATTTTACACTTTTAGGAAATTCTTTGATCTTGGATGTGAGGGAGAGGGTAAATGATGGTTGTGTGTTGTAGTGCAATTCTTAGTCTAATTCTTGTTTAAATTGTTTTGTGTAATAAATCTAAAAAAAACTATCTGTGTATCTTTATCTCTTAGTCCAGATTCAGAATATAACAAAATGAAAATAAAGGCTGAAAATAGAAAGAAATACTGTGAAAAAAAAAACAAAATGGCATCTTGTTAACGATCTCGAAGATGGAGTGCAATCCAATTTGACAAAAACTCATTTCATCATGCAAGTCAATAAAATGGCATATGTGTGTTTTTCTCCATTCTGCTTAGTTCTAATCTTGGTCTCTGTCTCACTACACATAACACCAATGAATAGGGAGTGTATTTTACCTGAACATGCTGAAGTTAAAAATGTCTTGATGGATTATACAAGTCCTATAACATATGACTTCGCATTATTATTCCATATCTAATGTTTATATACTGATATTTATATTTTTATTGGCGGCAGACAATCAATATAAATAAATAAAAAAAGGAAATAGTAAATAGCAAAAACAGTAAAAGATAAACGTTTTAAAATAAAGAAAAAACGTAAAATGTCGCACTCGAGGTACTATGTTGTAGGACTAGATTCATACCGCCCATGCATCGCTGAATGTACTTCATTACCAATTTAATTACTTAAACTGTCGGTGTTTAGATATGCTTTGTGTTTCTGCAGTGTGAGAAAAATATAGAAGAAAAAAAATTATCAAATGCAACCAAAACCCCTAAAACTAACATCTAAGAGAGACTCTGAACGATTCGCCCAGTTTTGGTACTCCTAAAACAGATTCTGGTCAAATACATTTAACGGAAACAGTTGAAAAACAATTAATAAAAGTGGAGCAAAACGACCTAGGGCGAATGGGAATCGGCGCGAACGCACCCGGGGCGAAAGGGAATAGGAGCGAAACAACCCAGGGTGCGAACGGGATTCGGCGCGAAACGACCCGGATTCGTCTAAAACTTTTAACTGGTGACAGTGGAGATCGAATCATCCCATGACACGCCAATCTGATATCCATTCTCTATCAGTTTTAAACATTTTGAGTTTAGATTTTAACTGCACTGAAGAGACATAAGTTGTCGAAATGCGCATATGCAGAACCTAAATTCACAGTAACTTCGGTATTTAGTTATTTGTTACCACTGGGTCGATGCCACTGCTGGTGGACTATTAGTCCCTGAGGGTATTCACCAGCCCAGTAGTCAGTACCTCGGTGCTGACCCGAAAGCCGATTGTATTTGGAACATTACCATATCTAAATTTTTGTAAATTTTGTTGAAAACTAAGGAGTATCTCCCTCATGCAAAGCTCTGTCCTATGCCGATTTTGGCTTTACATTTACATCGTATTGGTTATTTGTTCTCTATCAATTTTAAACATTTTTAGTTTTTGGTTTTCCAAACGTTTAGATTTTATCTGCACTGAAGAGACATAAGTTGTCGAAATGCGCATATGCAGAACCTAATTTCACAGTAACTTCGGTATTTAGTTATTTGCACCTTAAAGTGTCACAGGCACAACTCTATTTGATAATTAATTTATAATATCAAAGTATATAAAATAAATAAAAGATACGAAATTTGAATAAAAAAGAGAAAAATATATGCGATAAACAGAATAAACGGCTTTGATTGGTTTAATTTATTACCGTTTTCAGTTTCTGATTGGACGAACGTTAAATATCAAATAGCGATTTCCGTTTCTCGCTTCTCATTGGCTAAAGCTATAAATAGCGTTCTCGGTTTAAACTCGAATTTCGGATACCGATCGGAAACCATGGGTTTTCGTCGGAAACCCCTAGTTTCCGTTCAATTTCAATCGAAAACTAGGGTTTTCGGCAAAATAATATGTATACCGATCGGAAACCCCTAGTTAACGTTGTTCGAAATACTAGGTTTACCGCATTTTTGTTACTGTCGCGTGTCATAGCCCTAGTGGCAAATTATGGGCGAAAACCATTTTTCGAGATATCCAATAATTGCAGAAATCTCCAAGGCTATTTGGGCTAGAAAGTGGAAACCTGGAAATAGACTCACATACAGGTATTATGTAGAAACTTCACAGAGGGCGACGGAATTTTCGTATGACCCCTCAGGGCATGGCCTCTAGGGGTCCATAAAAAGGAAAAACGAATCAGCTAGAACTCCTCTTACAAATTCAGTTGCAGAAACTTTGTTTTGAGGGTATAAATAACACTATAAAAGTTGTCTGTGCCGATGATTTTGGAATTTTGAAATTTGCCCTCAGGGCGGAATATTGAGCGAAATTATATTTCGAGTTATTCTGTTATATGCGAAATCTTCTTATGTATTAATGTTTAGAAGCTGAAACTTTCTATATGAGTTTCATTATGTTTATCTAATTTGTATCTCATTCCGTGTATGGCACTTGATGGATGTCGTTAGTACTAGATTTGGCTTCCTATTTCGTTATTTTGGTTATGAGTACTTCTTTGTTTACAATATTTCGGTTATGGCTCTCCATATCATTTGATTTTAATGCTGCTTATGAGAGGTTACTCCTTGAAACACGAGTACAGCATAACTAAATTTACTGCTCGTTTTTGCAACTTTTGGTATTTTTGTATTTTGAAATCATTGGACCGATGCCACTGCTGGTGGACCAGAGGTCCCCGAGGGTATTCACCAGTCCAATAGCCAGACTTGTCTGGCACGAAAATTTACCTAGTAATTTATATAAATTAACTGTTTTATCAAAATTCTTACCCCTTAAAAATACTACGGCTTCATTCTTTGTATGGCACTCGGTGGATGTCCTTTGTACTAGATTTGGCTTCCTATTTCGGTATTTTGGAAATTAGTACTTCTTTGTTTACAATTTTTCGATTATGGCTTTCCATATCATTTGATTTTAATGCTGCTGATGAGAGGTTACTCCTTGAAACACGTGTACAGCCTTACTAAATTTACTGTTCGTTTTTGCAACTTTGGTATTTTTGTATTTTGCTAATGATAGCGGACATTTGTTATGACCCCTTGGGCATTCCCTTAAGGGACAAAAAACGTAAAACAATAAGTACTCAGCATATGACTGGAACTTTATGTATAATTTTCATTTGCGGTCTACATTTTCATGGAGAATAACTTGATTTTCTTTTGGAATCCAAAATAAGAATTAAGAATTTTGAATTTGGTGCCAAATTTTTATAATTTCCTGAAAATGTCAAAGACCAATAATTTTTTAGATTCTAACATAAAATCATAAAATTACGCAACTCTTTAATGTCATCAGCTAATATGAACACTTAAACTTCAAAAATTTAATTCTCGTATTGGTAAATTTCCTGAAACTCTCAAAGACTACTTTTTGGAATTTTACCTACCAACTATATCTTTTTAGTGCCTTATTTTATCAGTGATCATTTTCACTAACAGTAATGATAACTATTTTCAATAGTCAGATAGCAAAAATATTTGATTCTTATTTTGGTAAATTTCAAGTTTTCAATAGAAAGATTACAAAAATCTATTGCTCTTGTTCTGGTAAATTTCCTTAAAGACCAGTTTTTGGGGAATTAAACCTAGCAATCATACCTTTTTAGATTCCTTACAATAACAGTGATTGTTTTCAATAGTAAGACTGCAAAAATATTTGATTCTGGTTTGGAAAATTACATAAAGCTCTCAAAGACCCGTTATTTTCTGGAATTCTTTCTAGCAATCATATATTTTTCAATGCCTCTAATAATTGGACTAGTTTTCAATAGTAAGACTGCAAAAATCTTTAATTTCAAATCAAATTTTTATTGATAATTCCTAAATATACATTTTCAAAACCAAACTTTAGTATGGGTCCCAAAAGAGGTTAGCGGGGCGATTGCAAGCTATGATTGACTTTTTTTCATTATGTTTAAAATGATAGTTTCTTTTTATTTTGAATTAATATTCGCATTACGTTTTTTTAGGTCCCTATATTGCTCGATTTTGTATTGATCTAGCGGTACAGAAAGCCAAGGAAGCTGGGATAGGCATCGTATCGTGTAGAGGTTGATATTTGTTTTTATTGCACAATATGTTTATATAGATATTAATTATAAAATGCAATGATAGTAAAACGAATAGATAGTGATATTCACCCATTGAAGAGGTAAACCATACTGAAACGTCATATGCGACATTTTTTTAGAAGTAGGGGAGTTTTCTATTAATATCGTCCAATCGTATCGCAATTTTTAAATTATTGCATAATTTGTTCATGTGTCTCGCGAGAAACAAATTGACGAATCCTATTTGTATTTGTTTATGCAAGTAAAATAAGTTTAAACCAACAAATTGACTGAGAAGAAACTCAGTTAAACTATATAAAACGATAAACTTGTGTTGAAAATCGAAAAATGGTGCATAGGGTCATAGATAAAAGAGATGGACACTAACGATACGCTGGAAGCAAACGCTACATTCGTAAAGCTATCTACATAATAAACACAAATAGGTCAACAAATGTCGACAACACCCACCCAGAATCGTCAAAACATTGTACAGATGCTTTCCAATGCGTAACTAAAAGAATTTTAATATAAAATTATCTCTTTTAAATAATAGTTTCATCAAATTATATTAAGTAAGCACTACTTTGACGCAGAAGAAAAGCATTGTAATAGTTTCACCCTTGCAACTGGCACAATGATGATATTGACTAATTGAATTAATTATATGTCGTTTTAGGTGGTAATCATTTTGGTATAGCAGGATGGTATAGTCTACGTGCCATGGAACAAGGGTTCTTGGTATGTTCTTTGACTTATTATACCCCCCACTTGAAAAGTGGGGGTATATAGTGATTTGTTTTATTTTCTGATTATTTATCTTTTTTTTTATATCACCCCAGACAACGTCAGAGTAACATGTTGTTATTCTACGTTTCTTCTGATCATTATAATTCGTCTGATATAGACATCGTAATAATTTTTGTCTGATCGATTATTTTGGAATGGCTTGGTGTAATGAAATGAAATTTGCTATGAAGCTAGATCATGATAAGGACGAAATTTGTCTTGCAAACAAGGTTCAAAATGTTGGCTATTTCCTAGACTTGCTACAAGTCCCTCTGTAAAATTTGCTCCATTAATAATTGTCCCTTTAATAATTATATATGCTATGAAAATGTCAAGTATATTACTATCCAGCAGTATATTACTATCCAACAGTGTACAGAGCAGTGGTTAGTATACACGTGTTGTCAATCAATTAAGCTGCTATCAGAGTGATAGGATAAAATAAATGATTTTAATATAAGATTAAAATAAATAAGTGAGAGACTTGTAGCAAGTCTAGCTTTTTCCAAGATGACGACTATTTTACGTTAAAAATTGAGGATCCAATATATCAGAGACTGCTTTGTAGAATTTTTTCATCTTTTGAATAAATTGTCAGTAAGATAAGAGGAAGGAATTATGCACAAAAAATTAAAATGGCTGCAATTTCCAAGATGGCCGTCAAAATTCCAAGGAAATTGATTCCTAGGTAGATTTCGAAGCTGTGAATAAGATGGAATCATCGAAATTGTTGTCAAGGGTGGCATCGGCTAGTGTTTTCATTTGCAAATCTAGTTTTGTCGTTTTTTTTTTCGTACCTTTGTTTGATTTATGATAAATTGTGTGCATTTTGAATGTTGTTCGGACTGTTGTTGAAATATATTAACTAAAACTAATCACTCATCTTCATTTCATTCAAACTTGTGGAAATATAGTCTCTAACATACATTGTTTCCAGTTTATTACGTATATTTCTCACATCGAGATAGTTAAATTTTCACATTTTAAAGTTCTAGGTTTATCTGAGAACTTTAAAATGTGAAAATTTAACTATAGAGATATGAGATATTATCGTAATAAACCGAAAAATAATTTTAGAGATTGTTTCTCTAATTTCTACTTAATTTATTTGAAGTAAAGCGATCTCCGTAGTCTCCAGTCTCAAGTATGCCGCTATAATCGTTGCTATGTGTATCATTGCGCCATTCATTGAAAGGGGTGTTGAATATAATAATTTTGATAGAAATGATATATTATCAATAAATTGAGTTATCTTAGTAAAGACAATGATGCAGGTGTTAATTTTATCAACATCCGGTTGCACTATTTCTAGAAACTGACACGAGACATTTGCATGATTGACCAATTGCCATCTGAGATCAAATAATACCCATGTTGATTATCATTTCGATAACCAAATAGTCAGGAGGTGTTTATATTTGCTAGAAATTAGAGAAATAACGAGGGTTATAATTACATATCCTGACAATAACAATATTACTCTACTTAATACTACACACAAGTCTGATGCATATTGTATAGCTTGTATGGTATGTGGATGTACACCTTATCCTCGATCATATACCTTTCGGGGTATATAAGCCGCTTTTTATACACTAAGCAAAAACTTATACCACAAATTTCAGGGAATGGCATTCTGTAACACATCACCAATAATGATTCCAACAAGAGGAACACAGGTAAGAAAATTATACATTAAAAAATATATTGCCTGGTTTAATGTAGTTATGGATTTTTAAGCCATAAGAGCTAGTTCATAAAAATAAAAGTCAAGTTCATTTATTTTAGTTCATCGGCAAATGAAACGAAACAAAAATTAGGAAAGGGAAAATTCCAAAATCAAAAATCTAAAATCAAGGCAATTTCTATCATACATGATTTGCAACAGAATGACAAAACAAAAACAAAAATTAACAAGGACGCCACAAAACCAAAACACTAGTAATGAGAGCCCTACAAAAACTTTAGTTATCATCAGGTTCTCCGGAAAGGTAAGCATGATCAACACCACACGTAGCACCCGTCATATTGCCATTGAAAATTCCGGTTTTGTCACAGTTGATGTTTGGCAGGCCGGTAATAAACACAGGATCTATCTCAAATATATAATAACATCTGTGAAATAGAGACATTATAACGGACTGTCAAATGTATTTCATATTATAACGACGAAATCCTTTCATTTATCGATCCTAATAAAATAATTATTTCCGTCATCTCATATGCCCAAAGAAGGGACTGTTATTGCCATCGTGCTTGGACTTGTTTCTTGTATTCCCGTGCTCTTTAAATTTTAAATTTGAACTCACGACAAGCGTGATAATATCAAATTTCTATAATAGGGAACTTTTTACCACAAATATTTCAAATTCTTCAACAGAAGGCGATTAAATTTCACATGCATTTTCAATTGTTGTGCCTGAAGTAAAACTTAAGCACAACCTTTTTTGCTTAGCCACTGTTGCAGTTGTCGTGATAGTTTTTACATTAGTCATCATAATTTGACAGTTCGTTACAATGTTCCATTCATAAGAGTCGACATTTTTTAGTACACCCAGGGTTTATTACCGAACTGACAAACACTGAATATGACTTACAACTCGACTTTCATTTTCATTATTTGTTTTCTCTAAGCATTTACACGTTTATCGGTTATTTTGATTTGATCTGCACTATGACACATAAGTTTTCTAAATGCGCATATGCAAAAAAAATGAATTGCGCATATGCAAAAAATGAATTAACAGTCACTTTAGTATTTTGTTATCATTATCAGATTTACGACACGAGCAAAGCGTAGTGCAAATCATTCGTTGATGATTAGATAAAGGGATATGTAGTAAATGTACTTTGGGCAAAATCCCTTTAAATACATGGTAAGATTCAGCAAATGGAACAACACTTTCAATGTTGTTCTTCATTTTGGAGTCACCATGAGGCCTTCAACAAAGACCAACCACTTCTACATCACAGTAAGATCAAGACGTCTTTAGCACCGGCCTGAGTGGAATTTACATGCCAAATGTTGAACAACATCCATGTGTCGATTTTGTCATGAATACGGGTCGTTAACAAGCATAACATATTGGGCAAAGTTCTCTCACAAACGCTGTCCGTAAAAAGATTTTCCTCGCAAGAGGTGTATTATCATTTCAATATATACATTTCAATTATGGTGTACTTGTTAATGAAAGAATTTTTCATATGGACCTTCAAATCTGGCATTTATTTTTTTTGTAATTTCGGCTTTTTATTCTGACCACTTGTTTATTATGATTTACTACGAGAAGTTTTATTATCATTGACTTGATGAGTGCCCCATGATTGTTTAAGTATTGTGTTTAAGTTGTAAGAAAACTGTGCCAGTTAATTTTATGTTTGTTGACGACCCCGCATCGATGTATTCATGGGTAAAAAAGATGCAAGTAGCTTTCTTCGACATCTGGCATTGAATTCCGCTCAAACCGGTGCTAAGAGTTGTCTTGAAATTACTCTGAAGTACGAGCCTAGCTCATTGTTTAAGGCCACTAAGTGACTTCAAGATGAAAAAAACAATAAAAACGTTGTTCTTTTGCTTTGTTTTGTCATTTATTTGTAGAGGCTTTGTCTCATATTGCATTTACTCCATATCTTTTCATTGCTATTTTTAAATTTTAAAATTCTATAGGCATAATGCTTTTAAGAAAACAAAGATTTTGCGCTTTTATTTTGTTGAGAACTTCAAAATCGGTAACATTTTTATGATGTAGTTTTTCGGATGTAGTTTGCATTTGTACGCTTATTTTAAGGAAACCTACATGCATATATTCAATGTACAATATATGGAAAACTAGATAGATATTATCTCAATGAATTTTAGGAAACACTCGGAACAAATCCCATAACACTGGCTGCCCCTGCTAATGATGGAGATAGTTTTGTGCTAGATATGGCAACGACCACAGTGGCTGGGGGAAAAGTATGTACAATCAATTCTTCTTTTAGGGAACAGCCATTTTATAATTATGGCGGTGAAGAAGCCAGAAATTTTGCTTAACATATGTCATTCTGGTTTTTTAGCGTCCTCATGTCCTGATATTGTTTTCGACAAATTTCTGATCCTGAATTTTTTCGATTTCCTTCCTAGCTCCCCCTAAAAATCAAATGGCTGTTCCCTATACCCTGGTATCGAGTCATCGCTTGACTTGTACTTCAATATAAATAACTCTGGGTGTTTGATAATTTCGACTTTCCAGTGGTGACCTGATGTTATTACTGGGTCAGAATAGTTCTCACATCTGCAGCATTTACAATTCGTTCACTATAGCTAGTTACAGTTAGTACAGCGATTTAATCTATAGATCGAAATTACTGTTTCAACGCTTATACACCAAGGTAATGTTTTGTAATATAGTGATTTATCGAGTTTTCTCAGATAAATAAATGTCATATTGTCACCGGTGATAATAAAGGATTTCTGGTCACTGGGAGACGTCTTAATACAGCAACGTCACAATATCCCTTCAACGTCGTCGTCAAGTAAACAACTGGCGTAGTGATGAAAAAATAATCCGCACCTAAAATCTCGGTTTTCGAGTGGGAAATCTATATAATAAAAAGCATAACTAATCGACCATCATAAATATCAATAAAAATTTCACTCGTGTCGATCAACGCAGTGGATTAAACTCGTTGCGGAACAAAGTTCAGCAAATCGTTTAATCCTGCTGCGTTGTTCGGCACTCGTGACATTTTTATTGATATTAACGACATTAAATTAGTTATACTATAAATGTTTTATTCGCTGCTGCATTTAATTTAGAAAAGTAAGTGAGAACCGAACCGTCAGACAAAAGAACGAACAATTCATGGACAATGGCAACATCGAAAACACTAAGAGACAAGAACACCACTTGAGTGCAGGACAAAAAAAACATGAAGACACACATACAGATGAACAACACGGACCCAATAAAAACCATGGATGAGATCAGATGTACCGGTAGAATAAGCATCTCCTGCTTCTTATTAGACACCCGCCGCGTTGAACATGTCAACTCCGGTAGTAAAGTCAAATCCGATAACGGAAAAACAAACTTTAATTGTAGAGGGAAAGATCTGTTGTCATCTGGGAAAAAGATATCCTATAGCGATCCACAAGATCATGATGTCGACCGTAAAACTTCTGTGTTGACTTTAATTTTTGGTAACGTACCGTTTGCTTAAGTAGTGTATTTGTAAGCAACTGAGCTCTATCAAGGAAGTCACTGTATCGACCACAAGCCGTTGAGTAGCGAACGAGTTGTGAGATGTAAACTCCATATGCTGGTGCTTTTGGAATGTTGCTTCAAAGAAAAGGGAAGTTGACTATTTGAAAAGTGAAGTTATCGCGTTTGTCATACAGCCTAGTTTGAAGTGCAACTCCGTTGTCAATTTCAAGGAGAAATTACGCCTTTTAACGTTTTTTTTTATTTTGTTTTACCGTGGGTATGTTTTCTTTTGCAGAGGTTTTTGTATGATTTATAACCAACGTAAGAGATCATGATTTACCTTTATCTAGACCTACACTATAATGAAAGAGGAAATAACAAAATTACCGAACGGAGTGGTCAAGAGCCGAACTCCATGAGACAAAATGACAAATCAGGTGGAAACCACCTGCAAAATTGTCGACCACAATGGTCTTGACTTGGTACAGGCTTTTTCAATTTGGCTGTTCAATATTTTCATTGTTTTTAATAAAATGTTATAATCTGTTTACACGACTATTTTTCAAGAATACCGCTTAAGTGCACGATAGGGGCCTTCTTGATCTCGCTTGAGGGGTGAATATTGTTCACCTCTAGTTGCAGACCCTCGGGTGACATCAAGATGTAGACAGGCCCTGTCCTTGATAAACTGGCGGGTTCTATGTATCGTGTGCGCTTTTGTCACATGTACATTCACTCCATATCTTTCATTTTTCCTATTTAAAAAAATGATGGGTTAAATCAGTTTTGTGGCTAGCCAAACCTCTCCTCCCATTGAGGTAGTGTCCGGTAGCAACTCAACATATATTGCCATTGAAAGGTCGAAGACAATTAAAAGAAATGACTATCCCGGTATTAAGTAAAGAAAGAATCTTGAATCAGAGTTTGGACAGAAACTTCAAATTTGTGCATACAATGAACTGATATATATTACAGAACTTTTTTAATGATCCGATGAGACGGAATTTTATGAACCCTTGATTAATAAGGAGGTCACGGAGATTGCTATGTCTATTGAGAAAGTCTGTATAACTTGCTAGCAATTGCATAACGAATCAGCTTTGAATAGAAAAAAGAAGGGAAACGGGGAATGTGTCAAAGAGACAACGACCCAAAGGGGAGTAATAACAACTCAAAGCCACCATAAGATCTTTAATGCCCACACCCAACAGCAGGTCGGAGTCGGCCCCTGAACAAAGAGCAAATAAACATCATCCTAGACTCCTATAGACATAAAGCAAACTAACTTGAAAAAAAAACAAGACACACAAAGGCTTAATTAATTTCCTGACTTAGGACAGGCGCAAACCTGCTGCAGAGGGGTTAAACTAGTTTTATTGGGCCCAAACCTTCCCCTATAGCCAATGTGATAAATCAAATAACAATCGTAACAACAGTAAAATTCAGTTGGCAACAGGACTGAGTCAATTGTGAAAAATGAATCTGAAAGAATTAAATATACGGACATAAACATGAAATCACAAGAGACTACTAGCAGTTAACTGACATGTCAGCTCCAGACTCAATGAACGGTGAAAAAACCCCACACCGAACGGCAGGTCGGAGTCGGCCCTGGAACAAAGAGCAATCAAGTCCAGCGAAATAAACATCATCCTAGACTCATACACTCCGTAAGCAGGAGAAGCTGGAATATTACTGTCCATGATAGGGAAATTGATAATTTTGAAATTAAAGTAGCCACTTTTGTCCTGAGGTGACCATTTTCGTCAAATTCGAGATATACGTTAAAACAGATGTAGATCTGATGGTTTATGTAGTTTTCTATATATCTAGTTCTGGCGGATATATTAATGGGATCCATTTAGCGAAAGATGCATAATTGATGGAAAGAACATCATCAATATATCTTTAAGTTAGATTGAAGGATCTTGCATCTTTTATTCTATGATCTTTTACGAATCTCTGAAGAAATTCAGTCTCGTAAGAATATAAAAACAAGTCTGCAGTAGAGATGAACAATTGGTGCCCATTGGTATGCCACCTTCTTGTAGATATATAGCGCCTGGCAAACGAGACAAATATATTATATCAATAAGAAAATCAAGCATAATACACACCTGTTTTTCATTGTAGCATTATTTTTCCCTTGAAATTGGTTTTTGAAAAATATGTGGATTTAAAACCTAATACAACATTCTTTTTAATCGGCAAGGGCTTTTTGAATGATACTTTTGATTCGTGATTATGGTTCATCGTGAGGAAGTGTGGTATACAGTGTGGATAAATCAAATGGAAAAGAATACATATGATTTCTTGCAAAAATTTTGCTATTTTATTAAGTTGGAGCAGTAAGCTTTGCTAAATTTCCTTCCCTGCCGAAAATAATTTCCTTGCGAAGTTTAAGTCATTATTATTTATGAGAATGTCGTCTGATATCCACAACTGAGTGTCTATTAAAATTTGCAATCATTTGGATATAACTCATTGTAATTAACTCACTAGTAAAGAAGGTTAAGTAAAATGTCATTAGATTTTTATTCCTTATTTGATTGAGTAGTAGTAAATAACTTACTATATAACTTGATGTAAAATAACATTCTGAAGATCACCAGTTCGTCAACCTTTGTTTTTTGAAGTTCAGATCAAATCAAAGTATTTCGAAGCGCAATTCTGTGTGTATAAATGTATAAAAGCTGATAGAAATAAATAAATATTCTAGGATCTAAATGAACGCTTAAATTAGGTACTGTCGGGTATTTTGAACAAGGATAATTTTCCTTAACTCTAAAAATATAGATATTGAAAGTCTTTATTTATACAACACAGGCATTTATGAAAGACAGAAAAGGTGAGCCTTTACCGCCTGGATGGGCTGTAGATAAAGATGGCAATGTAAGTTGACAGAGGTACAAAATACGTAAAATCGAATAAGATTTAGACTTAAGCATGCAGTCAGAGGCGACGAACACTTTAATTTATTCGTCCTTATGTAGGTGGCTTAAATGATATATACTAATCAACAAGTAGCAGCCAACCGAAAAATATTATTAACCAAGACAGTTCTGGTAACCACTGTCATTTTGTTCATTTTTACAATAAATAGTGATTGTTGAAAAGTTACTGGATGCTTTGTTATCGGACATAAAAAATTAGAAGTAGAGGGTACAAGCTTTGAGTATTGCTCATTTAAGCGAAATCTTGGTCTGTATTTTCTAGAATCAGTTATAAAAAGTAAACGGTATGTCGACGCCACTCCTCCTACAACTTTTACGCTTTGTTGTTTTGCAGATCATTTTTTCCTGCTTGAAAATATACATGCTCTAAGGCTTTTTATTCTGATAAATTTTTCACAAAAATAAGATTGCAAAATGCGTTACAGGTACACATACCGTAATTAATACTTCCATTCATATATTAATAACAAAATACCGAAGTTACTGTTAATTTATTTTCTGAATATGCGCATTTCGACAACTTATGTCTCATTAGTGCTGATAAAACCAGAACATTTGGAAGTCCTATCACCAAAAACGTGTAAAAGCCAACAGGATCTAAATAGAAAAGCCAAAGTTAAGCTCAAGACATAGCTATGCATGAGGGAGATAACCACTTAAAATTTAGATATTGCAAGGTTCAATAAAATTGGTTTTCGGGTCAGCACCGAAGTACTGACTACTGGGTTGGTGAATACCCTCGGGGACAAATAGTCCACCAGCAAAGGCATCGACCCAGTGGTAATAAATAACAAAAGAATAAATAACCTTGCACAAAAGCATGTCATCTTCTAGTTCTTGTTTATAATAATCAAGGTCAAAATAATTCTAAAACAAAATATTGGCGAAATCAGAAAACACCAAAACATTCTGATGAAAATATTTTTGTTAAATTAAAATGGGGGTAAGAACAAAATTTCAAATAGAATTGTCAAAAGTCCATGAGGCAAAAACACAAAGCAGGTGGAAAACCATCGGAAAAAGTGTCAACTGTCTTGACTTGGTACAGGCATGAAGAAATGTTGAGTTATAAATCGGTTTTATTTCTTCCGAAAGAATCAAACAGTGCCGGTTTATTTGACATTTTCGCTTCTATTAAGTGAACTTATGGTTTTCATTTTCCATTTCCTTATTTGAACGAGTTCTACAATAGTACATTTAACATGCCAAAATAGCGTGCTCACACATATTCTTGATTTTTCTTAGTTCTATTTTAAGCGTAAAAAAAGAATAATATGAATAACTTAAGCACCATGCCCATGTCCATGTTAAGGGTTTTGACCAGACAAAAGCAGTAAACGTCTTTGAAAGGCAAGGTAAAAATTGTAAAATTTTCATGTCAGTCAAGTCTGACTGCTGGGCTTGTGAATAATCTCGGGACACCTATTCTACAAGCAGTGGCTCAAAATACAAAAATAAACTACCGAAATTGCATAATAAACGATAAAATATTGTTCAGCTGTACACGTATTTAAAGAGTAACTTCTAATCATCAGCATTAGAATCAAATGAAATGGAACGCTAAAATAAAAAAAATGTCAGGAAGAAGTACTCATTACCAGAATATTTAAATAACATGTAAAACTAGTACCATGGGCAGAGGTTGAGTGCAAGACACGGAATGAAACCTAAGCATTTTTGAGGGGTCAAAATTCGATAGAAACATTTAATTTCTATGAAAACCAAGGTGATATTCTTTGTCAGATAGGTATGACTTTCTGGCCTGTGAATACCAGAAGAATCCACATCTATCAAAAAAATTTAAAAAGGAAAAGGATAACTACAATGAAAAACAGCTGTGCCCTATGTTGAATTTTCTTACTGATGATATACATGTCACATTTTGAGATGCTATTTTTCAACACGTAATTTATATATCAATCTGGAAAAAATTGTACCCATCTACTCTCAGTATTGTTCATTTAATCGTACGAGTATTGAAGTTCTCTTAGGATTCAAAAAGGCACACAAAATAAAAGATGCCTGATTCTTCAATCTCACTTTTAAATTCATTGATGATGTTCTTTTCATTAATTACACCAAACAAATCCAGTTAATATATCCACCTAAACTAGAGAAAAAGCAACGAGAGAAACACCCAAATCTGATTTTTCTTTGGACCAACAGCTTGAATTTGACGAAAATGGTAATCTAAGTGCTAACAGGACAAAGAGGATAGCTTTAATTTCAACATTATCACTTTCGTTTACATATATAGTATAATATTCTTACTCCTCCTGCTTACAAAGAGTATGTTTTACTATTTTTCTAAACGCTAGAGCTAGTAATTATTATTCTAGCTGTCGCATTCGGTATATTTCTATTCGTTATTGCCATATTACTCAGATCTTTACAGCATTCTTCACTAAATATTTGTAAAATTATTAAAAAGATTCTTCAATAGATATCAGTACCTTGGAGAAATATTTAAAGTTCTGTCCGAACTGTAATTCAACATTTTCGTAGAATTTGGATGAACACTTCTGTTCATTGCTTCCGACCTTTTAATAGCAATTGTTGTTAAAGTATTTCTGGGAATTGCTACCATGAAAAGGAAAGTGGAATACAATATTTCTTTTGAACTGCCGGTAAAAAGTCAGCACCGTTGTTGGTTACAATTTCTTCGGGGTTTTCGGCTGTTTTTTTTACCCACTGAAAAAAAACTTTAATTTTGTTATTCGGCTAAAAAAGGAAGATATTTCGCATCCACAAAAACATAACATTCAGATAGGGCCAAACAGTGCAAACCTACATAAAAACCGATTACTAATGTAATTATAGAATTTCAGACAGAATAAACCAAGTGTCTATGACAAAAATATGACATAACGAAATCAGTATCATTTTGTTGAAAAAAGAAAAGATGTAGTGACAACAGTCATAATTGTTTTAGTATTTTGCAGGAAACTCACGACTATAAATCTATGGCCGCATTGATGCCTTTAGGAGGAAACGAAGAACACAGTAAGTAAACAACATATTAGAAACTTGGAAAAAATTTTAATCAACTTATAGCGAATAACAATACCGGGGTTACTGTGAATTTAGGTTCTGCGTATGCGGATATCGACAACTCATGTCTCATCAGTGCAGATCAAATCATACGATATTGTTCTATATCTTCCTTAAATGCTACTTTTTCTTTTTTCGATCGGTATAAGTATGTAAGTGTAACTTGTATGGAGGGCTTACTGCACTTGACCTGTAACTTAGAACAGCACTTCGATTTTTCGCCGACTCTAGCAAGATACACGATCAGTTTGCAGTTTGTAAATACAAAAATAACGAAGTTGCATATTAACCAGTAAATATAGTTACTCTGTACACGTGTTTCAAGGAGTAACCTCTCATCAGCAGCATTAAAATCAAATAATATGGAAAGCCAAAATACAAAAATAGTCAAAATAAGAAGTACTCATTCCAAAAAAATATGTTGTAAATTTGAAGGAGCCTGATAAACAAGCTGAAGTTGCCAAGGAAATCAAAGAAAAAAAATAAAATTTTGAGAAAAACTAATTTTTTTATTTTATAATTGCGCTTTGATTACAGCGACATGTTATCAAGATTAATCGAAGACCCCGTTCCAAATTTGTTTTAGAAAGTGACATCGATTTGGTTGCAATTGATAATTGAGTATTTGGTTGCCATGGAAACCAGAAACTTGAAATTTTGAGACAAAATGGTGTATGTAAAAAGAGATGTTCTGATTTCAGCAATATTTGTGAATTTCATGTAGATTATAAAGGAGAACCATTACTAACCAAATACTTTTGTTTCTGCTCAGAATATCCCGTATATAGAAAAATCATTGCATATATTTAATTCACAGGCGAAAATACTTTGGCCAATTTCTCGTCTCTTCATCAGGAAACCCGTGCTCTTTTATATATTTTTATATATATGTTATGATTTCTTGGTTACGAAAGGTGGGTACAAAGGTTACGGATTAGCTATGATGGTGGAAATATTATGTGGCGTTCTTAGTGGTGGAAATTTTGGACAGGATCTCCGGAACTGGACAGATTTTGAATCTCGTGCAATTTTGGTATGTGCAGCTTTTATAATTATAAGTCATTAACATATACAGTAATATAATTTTCGATGAGTATCATGGTTACTTTGCTAGTATTTCAATCTGACGATTGTATTAAACGGTGCTTGCATTGTTTAATAACATCTACATCTATACCAATGGATGACTAAATACCGAAGTTACTGTGAATTTAAATTCTGCACATTTCGACAACTTATGTCTCTTCAGTGCAGATAAAATCTAAACGGTTGGAAGACCATAAACTCAAAGATGTGTAAAAACTGAGAGAGAACAAATAACCAATATGATCTAAATGTTAAGCCAAAATCAGCTAAGGACAGAGCTTTGCAAGAGGGAGATACTCCTTAGTTTTCAACAAAATTTACAAAAATTTAGATATTGTAAGGTTCCAAATAGTATCGGTTTTCGGGTCAGCACCGAAGTACTGACTACTGGTGAATACCCTCCGGGACTAATAGTCCACCAGCAGTGGCATAGATGTAGATCTATACCAATCTATACCAATATATACCTTTGTGCTAGTTACTGTTATATCAGTTGAAGTAAAACATGTCGATATACTGATAAAATATATTTAGAGACATCGTGTAAATTGAATAAAAATATACAAAAAATATCGTACATATATAAAAGTATTCAGAGGCAACGGCAGTAAATTACAGAAGGAACAAGGGAAGTGATGACCACAAAAATGGAAGTCCAAAGACATGGCAAAAACGGCAACAGTGAAAAACAAAGACATAACAAGGACGCGAGACAGCTACAATGCATGGAAATCGAAAGACGACATTACGAACTAAGGCACTTATAGTGTGAACTCCCATCAGTGGCTATTTTTTATGAACGACAAACCTGAATGACATGATTTTTATGTGATTGTGGATACGAATACGAAATTTATCGAAAAAAAAATTCCTTTACGAAACTTGAAAACAAGTGTCGGAGTTACGGACAAATATTTATTTTTGTAGGGTCAGTGTTTTGTAGCAATAGATCCAAAACAATTTGAGGATGGTTTTACAGACAGAATGCAGGCTTTAATTGATGCTTGTCGCAATCAACAACCCGTAAGTATACTTATGAATTATGCCCACCGCGACATAAATTCAAGAGGTATATTTTCTACTTTCCCCTTTCCTTCCATTTGTCCACAGAGACCAAAGTTTGCACCTACAAATTTTAGTTTAGGTACGCATATGTGCAAATGAAAAGTGTTTACTCTTTGGTTTCAGTAAAGATTTTGGTGCACTTTTCTTAAAAATATACGTCCTTTTTTGCGATTTGGTTAAAAGGGTAAATAATTTGTCTGTGAAACTCCTCCTGCAGTTTTTAAGGTACGAATTTTTAATTTTTAAATTATTTGGACGGATATTGAAAATGTGCCGTTTGATTAGAATTTTGATTTCGGTGTGTTTTTTTTTCTCTCAAAATAAACACTGTGTGATTTTTTTCATAAAGGTTCCAAAGTGTATCCCGCACTTCCTACCACATGTTTTATTTTGGGTAGTTTCTATTTTGCAGATCATTCATAAATGACATTAACCAATCCGCTACCAAACAGATCTTTCAAAACAAAACGTGCCTCACTGATAGTGTGACGGGCAGGACATGCTTACCCTTCCGGGGCACCTAATGTCACTCCCGGTTTTCATAGGAGTTCACACTATGAGTGCCTTTGTTCTTAATGTTGTCTTTTCATTTCTTTTCACTGTAGCTGTCTCACGTCCCTGTTTTGTCTTTGTTTTTCTCTGTTGCCGTTCTTGCCATGTCTTTGGACTTCGATTTTTGTGGTCATCGCTTCCCTTGTTCCTTCGGTATTCTGCTGCAGTTGTTTTATACGTATACTGAAGATGTTTTTACTTTTATAGAAGTTTTAGTAGTATTCTGCCGAGGCATCGCATATTCCTCACAGACACAGTTTTCATTTCCATTTCAAATTTTAACTTTGCCCAGTGGGGGTCACCCTGTTAATTGAGTTCCAACAAGATTCAAAGACTTCCATGCAATCCTAACAAAGATACAATCTAACAATATAATTTGTACAAAAGGATATTTTTGTACGCATGGTCTATTGTATGTTTTCATTTAATTGATTTCTTGTAATTCAATAGTCTCTTCTCATTTAAATGTTTCGATTTCACAAATGTGAATAAACATTTTTGTGTTGATCTCGATTCTATTACCGAACTATCCAGAAATTATAACCGAACCGACATACACCAACTATGACAACACCGGACTCTTCAGTAGTAGTGTGACGTGGAGCATATCATACTTAACTCTAAAAGCACCTTTTGAATCTTCCAGTTTTTTTTAGGGTTCATGTTTTGTTGCATTTTTTACAGTCATGTTAATTTTGATTTGTCTTAGTAATTGTGTTATTTTGTGTTAAATATAAATTGCCATGATTTTGAATTTTTGATTTGAGGATTTTCCCCAGTTTTCCCTCTTTCTATTTTGGCATTCGCTTGCCGATGCACTTTCCTACTTTGATAATTCTTTAATGTAGACACAGGAATGTCTAGTTTAATAACAAATCTTTCCCTTTAAAAGCTTAATTGTTGTTTCCTCTACCGGATTCGACTTGTTCAACACACCGGTTGTCTTATAAGAAGCAGGAGAAGCTTACCTTACCGGTGCACCCGATCTCACCCATGGTTTTTTATTGGGTCCGTGTTGTTCATCTTTATATGTGTGTGTCTTCATTTTTTCTTTTCTGTGCCGTACTCATATTTTGTCTCTGTTTCTTTGTTTTTGCGATGTTGTCATTGTCCTCGAATTGTCCGTTTGAGACTGACGGTTCAAGTGACCTCTTAAAAAGTATCAAAAGTCTTTTTTATTAATTAAGGTATTATACAAGCATACTTATTTATTTTATGTACACACTAACAAAACAACAAAATACAGAAATGGATGCAAGGGTTAAATGTCAAATGTCAAACTGATATAGCATTTATTGAAGCATACAATCAATTTATCAGTAGATATATTATGCTTATGAACGCATTCAAATTGCTGTACATAGGTATTATCAAATTCAATGATACTTGACCTTGAAGTAGCGGTTATTCATTTCTATAAAGCGGCATAGTAATGCTTTATAAAGCACTAACACGTGAGAACCCAAATTGCACAAGGTACCCAAATTGCACCAATCTCAGAAAAGGTGGGTTGGAAGTTGTAATTTTCATTCAAGATGGTGCTTCTAATGATTTTTTTATTTTTTTTTTATTTATTTGCATGGGATAAATTTATCTTTCCCAAAGAAGCTGTTAAGAACGAATCCACCGGAATTTATGGCTGTAATAAAATTAAGTGCGTGCGACGAAAAATATACCTTTGCTTCACTTATGAACCTAATTTTAGTGGTTATCCTGTTTATTATCAATCAATGAATTGGTCCAACTATTAAAATATCGTAAGTACATATATTTCGTAGTACAAAAGCAAAAAACTTAAGCGTGTTCCAAGAACTAGTACGACCCGCCATTTTGGTATCGATGTCAACAAACAATCTCCTACAAATGAGACAAGCTAAAATAATGACCGAAAAGTACATAAATTATAACATAAATGTTCCAACTATTTATGATACAAATGTAGCATCTTGGATTAAAATTAACTTAAACATATTGTTATCTCTAAAGAAATTATATTTATATTATTTGCTTCTTCCATTTTGAGAAATAAAAATCAGTACTTTTTGTCATTAAATCAGAAAGCTATTAAAACACTAAATAAGATTTAACTTCTGAACACTTGCCATAACTTACTGCCTATTCAAATATGCTGAGACAAAAAAATGAAAAAAATGAATTTAAGCAGCAAAATCCAATTTTCCAACACTGGTGCAATTTGGGTACTCCTCGGGGCAAATTAACCGTGCATTTTACGGAATATTTACACAAAAATAATTCATAGAAGCTTCGAACCAGAATTTTCACAACTATATACAAATTAAAAGTATGGTCAAAAGAATAAGTAAAATATCAATTTATTAAGTTTATTTGCAATGTTTAATAGTGGTAAGGTAAAAACGTTAAAATTTGATGTAATTTTGGTACCGTCACGTTAGGTGGTTATGAAATTGATTCGCCTTGTCATAAGGTATTGCAAAATTGTTGTGAAATAAGTTTTATGCAAAAAAATAATAAAGTATGTTAAACTTGACAAACTTAGTCTAAATTTCTTTTGTTAATCTTAATCAATACATATCGGACCTGAAATCCTTTTTTTTTACTGATCTTTTATTTTTACTTTATATTGATTAACAGCTCCCCAGCCCATTCGCCATCTATTGGCAAATTTATATATTGTGTATTAGAGAACAAATACCCAAGTTTTTTTCGACCAATTTTCATGAAAATTGTCTTTTCTGTTTTGAAGCGATCAATATTTGAAATTTAGACTTTTGTCCTAACTGCACTGGAAAATTCAATGTACATCCTGAATTGTCCTGCGTTGGCCGAATCTGCGAAATTGTAGCTGTCTTAATTCATATTGCTAGGTAGTATTTCAATGAACAGTCAATTTTTGCCAATGCCAATATCACATATAGCATATTTATAAACATTTATCGGATGCTTCTTGTTGGTAGGCTGACAGTGAACAAGTTTTAGTTCCTGGCGATCAAGCAAAACAACATATGGAGTTATGTGACCGACTTGGTGGAATACCATATCACAAAAGTCTTATCAAATGTGCGGTGAGCAATTGGAAGGAAAATATGATTTTATACACTTTGCATGAAAGTACAAAAATGTCATATGATATTGGTTCTTGATTGAATGCCCTAGTTATTTAATATCCGGGAAAATGTGCATAGCTCTTCCTTCGTCAAATTTTCACCTGTGCCACACCGAAAGAAAGGTTTTCCTTGCATTCCAAGTCACATTGAGAACTTTTCAGAATAAATGAGAAAGGAATATAATTCATCAACCACATACTGTTATTGAGAAAATAACCACGCAACAAATTATCAAAATGGTCATATAATCATGAAACTGAGGTTAATTTCAAAGTCAACTTAACAAATTGCCATGCACTGTTCAATAAAGAAACATACCACGTTTCATTAACCTACTATATATTACTGTATATCATGTTATATTAAATGGTCATGGAACACTAAATTGAGGTCAAGATATAAAGTCGAGAGTGGTGTACTTAAAAGGTAGACAAACATGATATATTGGCCACTGTGGAGTTATGTGACAGACCTGGTAAAATAATATATCCAGTATGAGATGCATATTGGGCTTTCACTGATACTGCCGATGTCTACGGAAATATATGATGATTTTCGACCAAACCCTTTGGGAAGTTTTTACTTTGATTTTTCTGAAGTAGTATGACAGTGTTTTACCAGCAGACTAGGCTCCTTGAGCTAGGCGGCAGTTTAGCGGCGAGCACTCCTAGACCCATCTTTCAAAATTACGAAGGGTTTGGTCAAGAATCATCATAAATTTCAGTAGACATCGGCAGTATCAGTGAGAGGCCAGTAAAATTTCAGGTCACTAGGTCTCAAAGCTAATTTAACGGATGCAAGCAGAATATCTTGCCGATATTCCCTATTACGTAAAGAATGTAAGTTACGTCCCAGTTTTTCTGGATTTTTAATCAATTTCTGGCATTTTTTAACAACATTTCCGTAACGAGAGGCTCCCAGGAGCCTGTATCGCTCACCTGGCTTTCAGTTGCTACAATCAAGGTAACATTGTAAGTTATACAGTTGATCTTCAGTTTCTCAAATTTTCGTAGCTTGAACACCTCCAATATCTTGAACTGTTTTTTAAATCTGATCATGTTTTACTATATTTCTTTGTTGGGCTTTTTTGACAAAAAACGTTCTTGCTAGGGACCACTTTCGACACCAGTTGTAAATGGCAGTCAACAAACAATTTTCAAAATCGGTTTTGAAGTCGCAACATCAATATCTATATGGAAATCAAATTTCATTGAAATCGGACAATGTTGAACATTCCCGCCTTTTTTGCGGCCATTTTGAAAATAGCGATCAACGAACAATTTTCAACACCCGATTTTGAAGTTGCAACATCAATATCTATTTGGAAACCAAATTTCATTGAAATTGGACAATGTTGAATTTTCTCGCCTTTTTGGCGGCCATTTTGAAAATGGCGGTCAAGGAACCATTTTCAACATCAGTTTTGAAGTCGCCACAGCATGGCAAACATTTCATCAATTTACACTAAACGTTCATCTTCTACAGTTTTGGAAATAAAAGATGAAAAATACGGAAATTTATAAAATTCGGTGAAAAAGGGCAATAACTCCTACAAGGGTTAATGGATTGTCTTCAAAATTTCAGGGTGGGTAGATCTTGATATGCTGAACATTTTTGCAATTCACACTTGACCTCTATCTGTTACACTTTTTGAAATAAAAAATAAAAAATGCCAAAATTTTGAAAATTTAACGGAAAAAGGGCTATAACTCGAGATAGGTTTCAGATTTTCTTCAAAATTGTACAGTGGGTAGATCTTATCATGCTGATCATTTTTACCCTGTCAGATTTTTGATATCTGTAACAGTTTTCGAGTTATTAGCCAAAAACTGCAATTTACCCCTATGTGCTATTTTTAGCAATGGCGGCCATTTTGTTTGACCAGCGGTTTTGAGAAGCCATACCCTGGTGATGATTCAAGTCAAGTTTGGTTACATTTGGCCCGGCGGTTTCAGAGGAGAAGATTTTGGAAATTGTTGACGGACGGACAGACGACGGACGACGGACGACAGACGACGGACAACGGACGACAGACGACGGACGACGGACGCATAGTGATGACAAAAGCTCACCCTGGCATAGCCAGGTGAGCTAAAAACGAGGACTAGAAATGCCCATAGTAATAAGCTGTTTACGAGTAACGTCATATCTAGATATAACATGTTCATGTCGATTACAAAACTTCTTAAATGTATTCAACAACTTATGCAATCTGTACCCCTGTTGTAAAAGCTTGGCTGTGATAGTACGGCTGCGTTCATTGAAATCATCAAGAGTAGAACAAACTCGTGCGAATAGTACCAGTTGAGAAATATACACCCCGTAGGATGGAGCAAGGGGAATGTCGCCATCAAGAAAAGGGAAATTAGTAATAGTGAAATCAAAGTCATCCCTTTTATCATATATTTTGGTTTTGATTTTACTAGAGTCAATAATGATAGTGAGATCCAGAAAAGGGCAACATTTTGAATCATTGTTAGCTTTATTTAATTTCAGTTGTTGTGGGTAAATAAATGTCAACTTCTGATATATCCATGTCAACCGGATATGGCTTTTGCGGAAGTGCTCTGTAGGCTGATATAACCATAGGTAATGATGATAATAAGGTTAAATTGAGTTGCCTTCATTCGATTTACAGAGGAAAATATAGCCGTATCAGTTTCTTTCAAAAACTGTTTTTATAATAAGATGGTTAATGGAGATTCATATTTGTTATATATTACTTTTTATTACTTGAGGATGAACTCCTCATTCAATTCTAACTTTCTTTTATGATTACTTTCAGAGTGAAATAGCTGCGACCTATAAATTGGAACCATTGAAACCAATGGAATCATAACCCCTTACAATAATGTGCACCAAACGTTGGTCTGGAATGAACATATATCTAGTGCGTTTATATTAAAGGGTTTGTTAAGACTGATGCGTTGGAAATAAAGGTGTTTTAATGACCAGTGTAGTGGCAAAGGAGTTATGATATGACTGTTGTCTTCGCAATAAGTGCATTGCTATGATTAATGTAATGGCAATAAATGAATTGTTATATTACTGTGACTGTTGTAATTGATATTCAGATAGAGTAAACCACTGTTGTCTTAAATAATAATGATGACATAGCGGCAATTTTATTTCATCTCAAAAAAGCCTACCGACAAAACAGAAGTAGAATACAGAAGGAACAATGAACAAGATTACATAAATCAAAGCCTATAGATATTACAATAGCAAGAACACAAGAAGACGGAAGACCAAAGACGATACACAACCACAAAACGGAAACATTACAAATACAACAATAAAAAGTAAGGCATTTACAATGTGAACTCTCAAAAAGAGTGTCATCAGGTACTCCGAAAGGGCAATCATTTCTGTGTTTAACGACATTGTTTTCTGTGTCCTCGTTTTGGCCTTGTCTTTGGATTTCGGTTTTTGTAAATTCCACTTCTTTGTTCCTTCGGTATTCTACTGCCGTTGTTCCACAAAGTCACTGTATAAACTACATGCTCTACAGTAGCAAATTAATTGTTAAATATACACTCCATATGCTAGGGAGGTATGTATATTACTGCTGAGAAAGGGAAAGTTAACAATTGGGAAGTGAAAATCATCAAAGTTGTCATATAACCTAGATTTCAGACGCCCATATTCTTTAATGTATAACAAAAAGTCGAGGTATGAAACAGAATTGTATTTGTTCAGTTCACAACCCATATTTTCATATAAATGGGGGTTAATGCAAATCATTACAACAATATCCTTACCAACGAACCTTTTCTACCCCCCCCCCCCTTTTCCACCGAGTTTACTACTGTATTTTGTTGTCTGACATATTGGTATGTTACGCTCGACGAACACAAACTGGTGTTGATTTAACACTTGATATACTTATTTGGGTAACGGATATTACCTGAGTGTTTGTATTTCTATTGCCAATTGAATGTCGGCCGACAATTCAACTATTCGTTAGATATTATACTAACCAATACTTATGTGGATAACTGAGATTTTTCATCCTTGTCCAATTAAGGGGTGCTTGCCAGTTTTTATTTTTAAGTTCATTTTAAATTAATGACCGTTTTTAAATAAATCGATTTTTCTTGTAGCTGGCATCAGCTGACAAAATAACATATAAAGGTGCCGACTTTAAGATGAGGAGCAATAACAAAGCACCGTTCCTTTCCTAATCTCTACAATATAATTGTAGAGAGAGACTTTTTACTCCATATCCTTTCATTGTAACTAAACAAAAACCATTAACTATAATTATATTAATTATAATTATATTAATTATAATTGTGTAATATTTGAGTAAAAAAAATAATTATTTCCCCATTACGGTATTTTTGACAACAGTAAAATAGGATAATTTCATATTAATTGAAAGAAATATGTTCTGTAAATATTGGATTCATGAAAGTTGAGGTAAACAATTTTGAGTGAAATGAAGTTTTGAAAGGTATACTTATTAAGTCTTATTAAGGAAAAATTCTCTTTTTTTTTGGGGGGGGGGGTAAAAACTCTAGCACGTTATCTTAAGTAAGTCTAGTTTTTTTCAAAATTTATGCATTCATTTCAAAGCTTTGTAAAAGCAATGTCCAAAGTTAGAACTGTTTGTCACTTGTTTCAAAGGTATCTTATAATATTATAAGAACTTTTTTTGCTTTAGAAAAATTGTTGAACACAATAATGTATTGGGTCCGTGTTGTTCATATTTGTATGTGTTTGAGTCTTCACTTTTCTTTTTTGTGCCGTCCTCATGATATGTAAAAACAAATAAACTATATTTTATTGTAATAATCAAAATGATTCAATTACTAGTATGGGCAACAAATGAGCAAGGATTGAATAAATATATATTTGCAACAAACGGGAAACTGAAGAACAAACAACGAAACAACATACCTTGAGTTTTCAAGTTCCCTTCTAGAACAGACACAAACATGAATGTGCTATAGTTGTAAGGTTATTTTAACATTGATGTAATACTGGACAAGTGGTTGTATTTTTCTGTTATTTCTTATAAATAGAATTTAATACTTAACAATATAATCAAATTATATGTTATATCTTCCCCTTATATTCATTTGAAATCCGTCCCGTTGTAAACTTTTATGTCGCCCCATTGAACTGCTTTTTGTCGCCCCATTTAGTTATGAATCCGCCCCATTGTAAATCAGCGAACTAGACATCTAATAAAACCATCGTCATAAGACGAATATCAGAGTACACTTCGAATAATTAATTATTTTGTTTCAAGTTGGGATGTATGTCAGGAATAATCAAATCTCATTCCCGCTTATTCGTTTTTGAGGTTTGAGGTCGACTCATTTCTGTCTCAATAATATTTATCTCTCGAAAGTACCGTATTCTTGAATTCCAAAGAAAATTTATTTTGCAGCATGTATATGTATGTGTGCCCTAAAAAGTTAATTTTATCACTAAGTGACACTTAGGCACGTGTAATAAAGGCAAGTTCTGGTTCTTTTTAAATATAGCTATCAAAAAGATGCTAAAGTATTGTGAGTAAAATTCCTATCATATAACAGTTTAATATTGATTCCTTTAAACTGCAAATTTTAGAATTAAAATCATGAAAAAATCTCATTCTCTCAAAAGCGAGATAACTCGAGCCTTACGTTAGTTAAGTTGCTTATGTTAAAGTACGTTAAGTAAAGTAGCTTATTCGGACGTCTCTAATAAAACAGATATGTATCTTTTTTTTTTCTTTTTTTTTTCTGCTACTCTTGGTATATTAACCGAAATAATCAAAGTTCAAATAAAAATATTTTCCATGAACTTTAATGTTAATATCACTCAAAATTTAAAGATATTCGATGTGGGGGTGATTGATTTATCCAACAAACCGATGAAAAGACACCAAATGCATTGCCGATGGATTACTTATTTGCATATAGGGTGCTTGTTTGTTGCATTTTCAGATGGCCAATGAAGAAACAGAATTTCGATTTGATTACTAATTTCTATAAAAATAGATAGGTAAATCTGAGAATAAAATTTGCAGAACCAATATCCAGTTACCATTTACTTTTATTAAAATAAATTTGTTTACAGGTAAAAAGTTTTTGTTGACACTTTGTCGAGTAATTACATAATTAATTCTTTGCTTCGCTATCGAGATTAACCCCCGACCCACGTGTTTTGGTTAATCGATAGACCCCAGGGCACAACAATAAAAACAGGTGTTCAGTTGACCAGGCATACTCCCTCTGTTTTCGAGTCAAATTTTCTGTATCAATAACATAGAAGGGTAATGGAAAACTTTTTCATCCTTTGTTGTAAAATTATGGCAATGCATGGACTGGAGCAGCAAACAATAAGCTTTCCATTGGTATATGCCATGTCATCCATTGACATTTACTTAAAAAAGTATTTGGAGAAAAGTCGCGGCAAATTTCTTTGTTGCTACTTTAGAATCATTGTTACCTTCATTTTGGGTAAATGATATCTACATAATCTAAAAACTTGCGATTGTCAGTAACAAGGATATCGTCAATATACATGTACCTGCTGTTATCATTGTAGAAATCAGTTTATCACTGTTTTGTATGGTTCCGTTGCGAAGTTTTTTCATGCAGTCTCGTTCGTAACAGAACAGAAAAAGATCTGCAATGAGAAGGGCACAATTTGTACCCATTGGAATACCTATGACCTGTTAATGAAGCGATGATTGAAAAAATTTTTATGAAGCTTAGGAATCCAGTGCATTGTAGGCAAGGTGTTATCTTAAGGTGGAACTTTGAGCATTTCCGTATCCTTATAATTTTGTTTGGTTAACGTTTTGTTTTTTGTTTTTTTTTCGTCCCAACTGGTACGTTTGAAAGTGTATTAGTTGTCCAGTTCGTATTATTGGACCCCATATAATATTTCTTTCAAACGACGGCAACGTTGTTTGAACCTTGTAAATGACTAAATACCGAAGTTACTGAAAATTTAAATTCTGCATATGTAAACATGTACAAACACATATTTTTTTTTATCACGATCTTAATTCAGTTTACAGACAGCTTAGGAGGTAACTTGGCTATAATTATCTTCTGATTGGTTTATAATTTCATCTTTAAACAAATTAAGGGCATGTTTGTCTGCACTTTCTCGTGTGCAGCATTTTTTTTCAATAATTGGTTACTGCGTCTTTAATTATGTCAAAACAGGCTTTCCGGTTTATTTTTTGAAGGAGGGTGATATTTGGGCCCTTTCCGATATAATATTCATTTTCAGTGAAGATAAAGTGTTCGAAAGGTTAAGTCTGCATCCCAAAGTATAGTTAACATTACAATCAACTATTTTGTTTAAAAGCGTATCGTGACTTAATGAACTTTTTATCATCACGCAGACGATATCTTATGAATATTGTTTTATTTACTTGCCATGATAAATACGGTGAATGACCGTGTAAGGTTACTTGAGCATTCTGATAGCTGATTGCGAACCTATTAAATAGAAGGTAAATATGCATATAACAGCTGTAAGTGCATCTTTTAACACTTCCGAATACGGGACTTCCGAGATAGGAACTCTCGTGTAATTGAAGGTGAAAACGATCACATCCGATACCAATTAGAAGGAATACTGGATTTCTAAATCTATTGAAAAAGATAACAAACTATTTACTAAATTGAAGTGCATTTATCATTTTTCCTATATGACAATTATTTAACTAAATTTTAATTGACGAAAAAAAAAACCTGAAGCGCTACAAATCGATTAAATATAAATCACCCTTAGCTCAACAGTGTTCATTAATCAGTGAGTCCCTCTCAATGTATTGATGTATTGATTTCTTTACGTGTAAAGAAAATCTGTTTTCGGAGTGAACACGACTCAAAAGATCCGTATTACCTGACCAAACTACGGGTGTGTCGGGCGGGCTTTGCTTTAAACTTTTACCTTTGGTAGGTCTACTTTTTCAGGGTAGTGCCAACATTAGGTAATAAAAAAATAACAATCAAATTAATCGTTAGTAATCATGAAGTTATCTTTATAGTGAACAATTTTCAAAAACAAATAGTTTGTAATTTGTATGTCCCAAGATATATTAATAGGTACATTCACCAATCAAACAATTATTGATTTAGTAATAAGATCACCATGTATTTGGTCTATTGTACCTATTCATGATTTGGAATGATAAAATCCTGAGTGACGGGTAACTCCGCCCAGTCAGCCTAAACTTTTCTTACAATAATTTGTATGAATGTCTTTTGATCTGCATTGCCTGGTATC
>MJUU01025201.1:44540-61146 GCA_002080025.1 Modiolus philippinarum
ACCCTGGATTGACCCACTGACAGTGTGACGGGTGCTGTGCACAGAGCAGGACATGCTTACCCTTCCTGACCACCTGATGTCGCTGTCGGTTTTTATGGGAGTTCACACTGTCAGTGCTTTAGTTATTTGTGTTGTCTTGTTGATTTTATGTTTTGTCTTAGTCAGTGATGTTTGTGGTACCGATTTGTCATTGTAAATGTTTGAATACTAAAGTGATTACAATAGCTTTTCAAAATTTCACCTTGGTACTGTTTGAAGTTTAGAGAAGTTACACGTACCGTTTTGTCTCAGGGTTAGAAAATGACAATAACCAAACAGTAACCTAATAGATCTTTCAAAACATTTGCCTCACTGACCATATGACGGGTGCTGTATACAGGGCAGGACATGCTTACCCTTCCAGAGCACCTGATGTCACTCTTGTTTATTGAGAGTTCACACTGTTAGTGCTTTAGTTTTTTGTGTTGTATATGTAATGTTCGTGTGTTTTGTGGGCTTGTGGTGTCTTTGGTCTTCCGTCTTTTGGTGTTCTTGCTTTTGCCTTGTCTCTGGACTTTGATTTGTGTAATCTTGTGCTTTGTTCCTTCGGTATTCTACTGCCGTTGACTTGGCTTAAGTATTTTATTGTGGTTTTTTTTCTAGTGCAGTTCCTTGTTACTTTGTGGCATGTGACTATGTTTTTCGGCATTGTTGGTGTTTACTGTTATCTTTTTTATTCTATGTCCTGTAACGCTTCAACATAAACTTAATTGCAACAAAAAAAGAGGCCACTTTCTCCTACGACCGCTTTGACTAATTTTATGTCTCAATCACTGTGGAATCATATCAAATAGAATCACGCAACCACAATCTCAATGAATAACCAAAACCCGTAAATTGAAAACAAGGTCTGTCAGTGAGTGCACAACCTCCTCTGCATTTCCATAAAATCATTTAAACTTCGAAGCAGTTTATCAAAATAAAACTTTTATAGATTAAAATTTACGAGATAAAATCGTTTTGTTGATTTCCAATTTTAATATGAAATTTAGAGATTATTCTCATGAAAAAGGGTAAATGGGGGTAATAACAATTACCGAACTGAGTGGTCAAGAGCCGAAGTCCATGAGACAAAAAGACCAAACAAATATAAACATTTTTCTTACCCTTCAAAAGTTTATCATAAAATGTAAGAGATTTTGTAATACATAATTGTATTATTTACTGCATTTCTGCTTTCAATAAACTTATTCTTTTCTTATTATTTCTATTCTTAATTCAGAAATGTTTTCACTGAGCAATTTATGAAATTGATGTACGTTGTTTATACGGGACTTTCGAGATAGGAACTCTCGTGTAATTGAAGGCGGAAACAATCTCCCCAAATACCAGTGAGAAGGATAACCGGAATCCAGTCCTATTGAATATAACTATATACAACCTAAAAACAAATTAATTGATAAAAACAATTAATCTGAAGCGCTACAAATAGATAAAATAAAAATCACCCTTACCTCAACAGTGTTCATTAAACACTCGTAAAAAGTGCTCAGATGACCAAGAATGAAATTATTGTCAATCAAGGAGAGAGCTCCTCCCTTTGATCATCAATTGATTTCTTAGCACCACCCCAATGCATATCAACATTTTATATGCCGATGTATATTATACTGAAGTTATATATTCTTTATAACAATATATGTCTAAATAGTAAAATTACAACTCTAGTTCAACTTTCTGGGTTTGTCTTTTTTGATTAGGTTGAAATACTTTTTTTTTGTATTTCCATATTCTTGACTAAGTGCTTTACAGGAAGCTAACTTAAAAATTTGTAACAAAAACATTCAGAGTAATAATAAAAATATAAGTGGGTTTTCCATTAAATGTGCCAAAATAAGTCCCCAGGTTAGAAGGCATAATGCACTCCCTTTCGTGTCATGTATTATGTCTTCTAACCTGGGACATGTTTTGGCATATTACATGGAAAACCCACTATTATTATATTTGTACTTCTGTTTATATGTAAAAAGTATAGAAATGCACCTACGCAATAAAACAGCATATTGCACAGTTGTTCATGATAATTCATCATATTGCACACAAACTTTGATTGACGTATTCAGGCCACACCCTTTTAGTACCAACAATAGATACACCACGTCCCTTTTGTTTGTCATAAGTGACATAAGACATGTCCATTAAATATAATAAAGAAGTTATTGCACTTCTATACTCGATCAATATGAGGTTTAACGGAGTGCAAAATATAATATTGAGCTCGGGGTAAACCCTCGTTCAATATTACTATATTATTATATTGCTCCGTTAAATCCCATTTTGATCTCATGGAAGCGCCATAATTGAAACTGACTATGATGAGATAAAAATCAGAATGGAAACAAAGCTACGTAGCATCCAATAAAAAAGCAGAACAACGACGGGTGAAAAAATTAGATGCTACAATTGACTAAAATTTGGTAGATAATTTAACTGACATGTTTAGAGATGGTATTTCTTCAGACCAATATAAATAACTAAATACCGAAGTTACTGTCAATTTATTTTCTGCATATGCGCATTTCGACAACGTATGTCTCTTCAAAATCTAAACGTTTGGAAGACCATAAACTCAAAGATGTTCAAAAACTGATAGAGAACAAATCACCAATATGATCTAAATGTAAAGCCGAAATCAGCTAAGGACAGAGCCTTTTTTTAATGCTGCTGATGAGAGGTTACTCCTTGAAACACGTGTACAGCATAACGAAATTTACTGTTTTGGTGCAACTTAGGTATTTATTGTACTTTGCATGAGGAAGGTACTCCTTAGTTTTCAACAAAATTTACAAAAATTTAGATATTGCAAGGTTCCAAATAGAATCGGCTTTCGGGTAAGCACCTGACTACTGGGTTTGTGAATATCCTCGGGGACTAACAGTATCGACCCAGTGGTAACAAATATAAACATTTAATTAAATGAACACATGCATCCCGTAGGAAGCTGAGCAATGCGACGTGTCTGCAAAAATTGATAAAAATTCTGATGTTATTATTGGCTTCAGACAGTGTTTGGACATATTCACCATATGATTTGAGAGACATTATATATAGTCTCTAACATTGTTTCCAGTTTATTACGTTTATTTCTCACATCGAGATAGTTAAATTTTCACATTTTAAAGTTCGAGGTTTATCCGAGAACTTTAAAATGTGAAAATTTAACTATCGAGATGTGAGAAATTATCGTAATAAACCGGAAAACAATGTTGGAGATTTTTTCTCTAATTCGTACTCAGTTTATTTGACGTAAAGCGATCTCCGTAGTCTGAAGTCTCAAGTATGCCGCCATTTTGTTGCTATCATCGTTGCTATGTGTATTATTGCGCCTTTCATTGAAAGGGGTGTTAAGTGTAATATTTTTGATAAAAATGTCATATTATCAATAAATTGAGATATCTTAGTCATAAAAATGCGAATACCAGTTCGCTAGACAATGATGCAGGTGTTAATTTCATCAACATCCGGTTGCACTATTTCTAGAAACTGACACTGATTGACCAATCAGCAAGTGAGATCAATTTCTAAACATGTTGATTATTAATCTCATCTAACATTATTTGGGAAGTATTTATTTTGAACAAGAATAGGAGAAAATTGACGAATTGACTATTCTGTGCGAGGAATTTCTGAAAAATTATCAAGTATCATTGTGCTTGACTAAAATACTTCATCCATAAATGTGGATGAATGTGTTCACTTCTGTACATGTAGTAAAACGGAATTTCTTAACATTTATGCACCTTTAGCTGACGTTCCGGATTTTTTCACACATCAGGCTGTGGTAAAAGCTAGAGCAACGACGCCATTGATTTACTTAGAACTGACAATATGCAGAAGCTGTAACATTAATTTAGTGTACGAAATATATTACCTATTGAAACAAAGTCGTCATGATTTTAAAAAGGCGTAATCACCTTTCAGACGACCATGTGTTTACACTTTGTGAAAAGAAACAGATTTAAGTTATGCACACACAAAAAACGTAACAAGCAAGTAAACATTTACCACAAAAAGATGGATAAAAGTCCGTTATAGATTATCATCAATATAAAGCTCATTCTTTCAGATCTGCTTTGTCATCAAAAGCGAAATAGAACAATGTTTCATTACATACATTTGACAACAAGATGGTTGGTCAAATGGAAGAACATTTGCAACTTATTCGAAAAAGGAATGCATATAGAATTAATAGAAAAGGGCTATACTTCATATGTTTCGAATTGTTGAAATGCTATTGTCTTTCGGATATTTCATTATTTTATCTGTAAAGATGAATCATAAGTTGTCGAAATGGCCATCTTCAGAAACTAAATCTACAGGTTTTTGTAAACTTAAATGCTAGTTGATTATGACGTAATAAAAAAAACTAAATTAGACGGGACTTTCCTAGATAAAAGTTGAAGTGCAATGTAAATTTTATGTATGGTCATTGACATATGAAATTCCTTCAAAACAACTTGATTTTTTTTAGAATTGTAATATAATTTTATATTGTTATGCAAGTACATGTATACACGATTTATGAATACACTATGAGTTGCCGTCCAAACTAATTTTTCCTTGTATGAAGACTGAGACTTTGGTTACTTGATTCTATCCGTAGTGATTCTTTTACTACGTAGAATCTCAATCACTCATCAATTTGAAGTAAGGTAAGTCTCGTCTAATTATTAATAAGTAATTTATTTTTATAATTTTTGAACTCTAGATATTAATTGTCAATATATTCTTTCGCGCCTTTGTCTAATATGAAGCACTAAATTTGCATTTATTGGTAGTTCTTTTTGTGTATCCAGTTTTCATTTGCATCTAAAATTTTCTTCTCAGCTAAAATGCTGATTGAATTCATTCTTTAAGTATTTGAAGATACCCTACAATGTCTGAGGAAGAAGACATCATTGTTCCAAAACATGAGCTTCATAGTTTTGTGGTGAGATGTATGGAGGCAGTTGGTTTGATATTCGATCATAGTTCTGTGTTGGCAGACTTGATAGTGTCTGCGGACTATAGAGGACATTACAGTCATGGACTTAACAGGATAGGTAGGTTATATACTGAACAGACATTATAGACTTAACATGATAATTCAGTGGTAAAGTCTAAAGAAGGTATAACAGCAATGGACTGAATAAGATAGGCCGGTGGGACAGTTTAAAGAATGTATATCAGTCAACTGGATAAGTCAGTGGTGCAGTCTAAAATAGGCCATTGACTTTACAGGATAGGTTAGTCGTACATTCTTAAAGGGTCAATACAGGCATGAAAAACAGGGTAGGTCAATGTTACAATCTAAAGAAGGTATTACAGCCCTGGATAGGTTTGTGAAACAATCTACAGAAGGCATTTAAGTCATGGACACAGCAAGATTAGTCAGTGGTACAGTCTACAGAAGTCATTCAAGTCATGGACACAACAGGATTAGTCAGTGGTACAGTCTACAGAAGGCATTCACTCCATGGACACAACAGGATTACTCAGTTATACAGTCAAAAGAAGGCATTCAAGTCATGGACACAACAGGATAAGTCAGGGTACGGTGTACAGATGGCATTCAAGTCATGGACGTAACAAGATTAGTCAGTGGTAAAGTCTGTACAGAGGGTATTCAAGTCATTGACACAACAGGATTACTCAGTGGTACAGTCTACAGAAGGCATTCAAGTCATGGACGCAACAGGATTAGTCAGTGGTACAGTCTACAGAAGACATTCAAGTCATGGACGCAACAGGATTAGTCAGTGGTACAGTCTACAGAAGGCATTCAAGTCCTGGACACAACAGGATTAGTCAGTGGTACAGTCTACAGAAGGCATTCAAGTCATGAACACAACAGGAGTTCTCAGTAGTACAGTCTAAAGAAGGCATTCAAGTCATGGACACAACAGGATTAGTCAGTGATACGGACTAAAGCAGGCATTAAGTCGTAGACTTGACAGAATAGGTATTTTTACTGACTAGATAGGACATTAAAGCATTGAACATATTTATTGTAAAAGGATAAATAAGTTGTATGGACTACAGAGGACATAACAGTAATGGAAGTCACCATGAGGTTTTCAACACTGAACCTTGCTCACACCTCACAGTAGGTTAAAGACAGCTTTCAGCTATATGACATCGATTTGAGCGAAATATTCATTGCTAGATATTGAGCAATGCTACACCTACGTCACTTGGCCCATGGATGCAGAACCGTCAACAGACATAATATCAACTTGTAAATTGTTCTTAAAATCCCTGTCATTGGAAAACTGCACAGACTACAGATAACATTACAGCAATTGGTAAACTGTACATACAGGTAACGTTGCAATAATTGCCTGAACAAGATGGAAACTTGAGTCATTGGTATACTGTACTGACAGGGGACATTGCAGTCATTGGCTTATCAAGATGAAAAGACTTAAAAATACATTACACTTTTGGACAACTCATAATAGGTAAATTGTACAGAAAACACAGTATATTATAAATATATACTAAACAAAGTAGGTTTTATCACTGAGTGAAGAAAATTCGGTACCGTAGTTTTAATCTCTGTTACGCAAAGCCAAAGTTTGGATTTCGTTTTCCAATTAACATCGCTGTCAGCACAAATTTATAAACAAAATGTATGTATACCACGACTATGTTTCTACATTGTTTAAACAGGATTTTTTGCAAAAGCTGATTAAAAAAATTGATAAACTTGTTTCCTTTGAAAGACAATTTTATCTGCGGGGGGCTAATTTTGCATCAATTTTAATTGAATTTTTCTTTTATACGTTTAAAGCCAGGTTCATAAAAGGGCTTATTCCGAACAACCTCCTGTTAGTTTACCACTGATCGTTCTTTGTAAATCATTGCTGTTTCTTTGCTTCCTTTTTGTCATCGGGATTCCATTCAAGTTATGTTTCCTCTATTTTACCATTATTCAGAATGTTTGATTTGTCTGTTTCCTGTGTACTTGTGTCTTTTTTACGTTTGCTGATGCAAGAATACATTGGCATCTAATTCACAAAAAGTCCCCGTAGTGGCTAAAAGAAACGATATGTAGTTGGTCATGTTGCGGGAGCCGAATCTAACAAATGCGTTGCTGATTTCCGTTTTGAAAATGGTTTCTTTCCATCTTCATTCAACCTCGCACCAAAATTATTACATAATATTTAAACACTAATTTTTTAAACATCTTACCAGCATTGGAAACTCCACAAATAATGAAATAATAATATAATTATTACAATTGACTCAAAGATAAAAAGAACTAAAACATACATTTTTTTCATTTTCAACAATTTAGGCTATGTGTAAGAATAGTAAAAATACGTGAATGCACTCTAAATGGTGGTTCGATTGCTAACCTACACTAAATTAGTGCAGTTTTGTTTGTCCTTAGTTTTTTACATGGATTTGTGCATATTTAATTGTTTGAGTATTTCAAGCTTCTTTCCTTTAGTCTCTTTTCAACCGAAAAGTAGCTTTCTTCGCCTGTAATAAAAGAGATGAATTAAAAAGTTCGTTTAAAAATTATATGTTTATGTAAATCTAGTATCCAATGACGTCACAAAAAAGGTAAATGACTAGAAGTAGGAAGTTCAAGTGGAAAGCTTACAAAAATTACTCTTAATATTCCGTTAAAAATGCACCGAAATAAGTAAATTACAGATGATATGACAAAATCAGTGCAACGTTAACACAAAATCCAAAGAATAAACATCAAACAACGGCAGTAGAATACCGAAGGAACAAGGGAAGCGATGACTACAAAAATCGAAGTCCAAAGACATGGCAAAAACGGTAACAGATAAAAACAAAGACAAAACAAGGACGTGAGACAGCTACAATGCACGGAAATAAAAAGATAACATTAAGAACTAAGGCACTCATAGTGTGAACTCCCATGAAAACCGGGAGTGACATCAGGTGCTCCGGAAGGGTAAGCATGTCCTGCCCCGCTAGCGACACCCGTCACACTATCAGTGAGGTATATAGTGTTTTGAAAGGTCTGTTTGGTAGCGGATTGGTTAATTTCATTTTCTAACCCTTAGACAGAAAGCCAATGAAATTCATGGCACATGTTACTTCTCTAACCCTCAACAGTGTCATGATGAAATTTTGAAAAGCTTTTTGTAAATCTCAATAGTAATGAAACAATCACAAGGACAAATCGGTAGCACAAACATCACTGACGAAGACAAAACTAAAATTTTACAGTATGATATACAAGACAACACGAAAAACTAAAGTACTGACAGTGTGAACTCCCATAAAAACCAGGAGTGACATCAGGTGCTCCCGATGGGTAAGCATGTCCTGCTCCGCTAGCGGCACCCGTCACACTATCAGTGAGTCAATCCAGGGTTGAGTCAAATCCGATTATGTCAAATCCGTGAAGACGTGAAATCTAGCTGAAAATGTCCGTTTTCATTTGGGACACAGACACGTCATATCTGTCAATGATGTCATGGTGACGGCCATAAAATTTCTGAAGGGATGAAACCGTTTCCAACCGTTTCCATTGATTTATTCCTTTTTTACCTTTTTGGGGCCATTTAGGGCTTGCTATATTGTGTGAGGTTCATCACTGTGTTGAAGACCCCTAGATGCTTTGTTTTGGGTCGTTTTAACCTGGATATGGGATGTTGTCTCCTTGACATTTACCCCATTTCCTTTCTTTTTCATATTAAATATCATAATATTGTCGATTAGATGTCTTTGAAACAAAAAAAGTCTATTATTTAGGAAGAATAATTCTTCACCAAAAGACACAAAGTTCCAGTATTATTTATTGATACGTTTCGACGTGTTATATAGTTGTTTCTAATCTTAAAACCGTTTTCACATTTTTTTTTTCATTTTTTTTGCAGATTTCTATATGAAAGAAGTTGAATATGGATTAATTTCATGTAAAGACAATCAACCAACAATACTGAAAGAATCCCTATGTACAGCGTTAGTGGATGGAAACAATTTGATAGGTAAGTTCTGCTAACGTCGCCAGTTATATCACGTTTCTGATGTACATCAATTCATCTCGTTTGTACATTGTAACTGTTTTGAAATGAGTGGCACTGACACCCAGACAGAGTACCTTCTCCCTTTTTGTAGTTAAAGAGTGACTTCAGTGCTTTGATTGTATTTACTGCTCGAATATCTATTTTGCCATTTTGATCGACTAAACACGATCTTCTTGTCTTTAGTCTTACTTCTTATGTTTTTTTGGCATTATTTGAACATTTTCGACAATAGGAATTTCGAAGCAATTCAATTTTGAATGGGAATTATAGGACAATGTACAGTGGGGATGCCTCAATATGTTCCCAGGTGAATGGCGTACGATCACTAACTGTGGATGTCTGGCATTGCCTTACATATACCTTTTGCAGCAATGAAACCTCTTGAAGCATGTTCTTTACTTGTGAAAACTTTTTCCTTTTGTCTTTTGAATTGATTTTAATGTAAACAACTAAACAATAATGGCATGTACGTATTTAGTTAAAAAGCTGAATACTGCAGTTATTGTAAATTTCGTTTCTGCAAATGGTCATTTCTGATGAATTATTGAATGGATAGGGAGTAAATGTTCTTTACACAAAATAAAAAGAAATACATTGAAATGGTAAAAACTATTGAAATGGTAAAAACTAAGCAATGACACACTTTTTTATTTTTTTTCTTCTTATTAACTTTCACGCGTTGGAATAAATATCACTGCATGATGTTATCACTTTTAGTTTTCATTTTTCAAAGTTGTGGGATCGTCAAAAGAATTTACAGAAACATCTTGCAAAGTTTTCTTCAAATAATCATTAAACAACTGTAAGAAAACTTGGAAAAATAAAATCTAGCGAATAATAATTTGATCTATGAAAAAAATGTTCCAACATTTTATATTTTTATAAAATATTTTATTTCACTATAGAAGTTTACAAACTATTCGCATGAAACTGAGAGTAGGATGCATATGACTTTCATGTCTGTATATCATTGCATATCTTTCATGAACAAATGTTCGGACAGATTTGTTTTTATATTCGCATGAGGCCAATTTCATACAATGGCTAGTTGAAGAGAAAGAGAAAATCTAGCCAGGTCCTTTAATTTTTGCTACTTTTGAATAGATGATGTTTCATCTTTAAACAATCCTCGATTTAAGGATGATCTCAATCTAAGCTTTCCGAAAGGACTGGAAATTAAAGACACAATTGATACACCATCAGCATCATACCTGGACCTTAATCTTAAAATTGACAACTCGCGATACTTAAAATTCAAACTGTATGGCAAACGTGATCATTTTGACTTTCCAATTGTGAACTTCACATTTTTCATTACTGATTTTCCCTGTCAGCTTTTACACACATTTCGGCTTATGAATTTCCAAATTTCTTGATTTGATCTGCACTGAGGGAACGTAGGTTGTTGGGTTGTGCGTATGCGGAACCTAGATACACAGTAACTTTGGTATTTGTTATTTAGGAACTATATTCATAATCAAAGAAAATGGATCTAATAAAAGGGAGCTAATTGTCTCCTCATATCCCCCTTTATTGCAAAGACACATCTTTGGGTGAAAAATGGAGGGTATTTTTACTTTAACTTTAACGGAGAAATGTCAATCAGTCCACGCTACCTAACTGTTAAATTTGCTTTGATAAATTCAGTACCACTACAGTATCTGTGTTTCATACTTTCAATGTCTTCAATCACTAAATACGAGTGGATAAAGTATATTCTAATGCACTTATGTTTGTAACGCTAATTTTGATTGGATGGCTTCAAAATTTTCAGGGAGTAAAATCCAAGGTTTACCGTCGGAACCAATGGCAACGTAATTGCACAGACGCACACTAAACTTCCTGTAATTTCAAAATCGATTTAAAACGTTCTTTTTGATTTTGCATTAGAATAGAGATAACCAAACTGTATTTTTGGATCTTCAGGGGTAAATCTAAGATTTTACTGTTTACCCCCTCAAATCCTAAAATACAGCATGGTTATCTCTTAACTGGCAATAATTAAAAATTAAATTTGTGATGTTGGTTCTTAATTTTTGTCTTGCCTGGCAATAATTAAAAATTAAATTTGTGATGTTGGTTCTTAATTTTTGTCTTGCCTGCGACGAAAGTCGCTGAAAGCGAGACATAGGTATTACTTTCCGGCGGCGGCGACGGCGGCGTAAACTTTCTTAAAACCTTAATAACTTTTGTAGTATATCACTTATATGCAACATCTTTTGTACATAGATAGCTTATGGTTGGAACTTTCTAGCAACTCCTGTTTCAGATGATCTTGACCTTGTCCTCATGGTTCAATGACTTTATGAAAATTGCGACATAGTTTCACATTCAAGTTGATAACTCTGGATTTGTAATACATAGATCCATTATATTATGTGTATTGATGTATCTTAGTGGGGGCATGCCAGTCTACCACTTGTCATTTGACCTCGACCTAATTTGCACGGTTCAGTGACTTTGTAAATTTTGCGACATAGTTTTACATTTAAGTCAATTTCTGAGGCACTCTAATGTATAGACATACTATATTTTGTCTATTGGTACATCTAGGTGGGTGCGTGCCAGTCTGACACCTGTCATGTAGCATTGACCTCAATTTTATGGTTCATTGACTTTGATCACTTTTCTACTTGAATACTTATTTTTCTGTAACTTAATCACCTAGAGTCATCATATTTTATATTTTGCAACATCTAGGTGAGTGCATGCCAGTCTGACACCTGCAATGTAACCTTGACCTCAATTTCATGGTTCATTGAATTTGAACATACTTATTTCTCTATAGCTATAATACCTATAGTCATCATATTTGGTCTTTTGCTACATTTAGGTGGGCACATGCCAGTCTGGCACCTGTCATGTAGCCATGACCTCAAATTCATGGTTCATCGACTTTGATCATTTTTCTGCAACTAAAACACTTACAGGCATCATATTTTGTCTAATGCTACATCTAGGAAGGCACATGCCAGTCTGACACCTGTCATGTAGCCTTGACCTCAATTTCATGGTTTATTGACTTCGATCATTTCTCTTTAATTGGAACACTTACAGGCATAATATTTTGTCTAATGCTACATCTAGGAAGGCACATGCCAGTCTGACACCTGTCATGTAGCCTTGACCTCAATTTCATGGTTCATTGACTTCGATCCTTTCTCTGTAATTGGAACACTTACAGGTATCATATTTTGTCTTAATCATCTACATCTAGAAAGGCACATGCCACTCTGACTTCTCTCATGTAGCCTTGACCTCAATTTCATGGTTCATTAACTTTGATCATTTCTTTGTAACTAGAAAACTTACAGGCATCTTATTTGGTCCATTGTTACATCTAGGTGTGCACATGCCAGTCTGGTGCCTGTCATATAGCCATGACTAATTATTTTGTTGAAGATATGTATATACAGGCGAGACATTTCTGTGTCTACACTTGTTATTACTTCACATATCTTTCAGGGCCTTATATTGGTCGATTTTGCGCTGATCTGGCTGTAAAGAAAGCCAAGGAAGCGGGAATAGGCATAGTGTCATGTAGAGGTTGGTATTTGTTAATATTTTATTTTTTTGTCTTTTTTCCTGGTATGCCGAATTTGGAGAACCCCTATGCATAATTGAATAAACTTCTTAAAACAGAAAATTTTCTGACTCAGTGTAGTTTTTATATGTTCAAGTACAAAATTATATGCTTTTGTCAATTGCAGTAATATAACTTAGAGTGAAATCTTTCTTTTTCGGTTTATTTTTTTTCTAATCAGCTACATGTGCACATTTTGCCATCGTACCTAACAAGAACTATAGATGCTGAAACGAACAAATTCGTGACTATAAAGGAGTCATGCATTGTCAAATAATATTATCTTAACTGCTAATAAGTCATTTGAAGTAAAGATGTTCCGGGAATTCGTAGAATAAACCGGTAAATGAATCATTGCTGTATAGTTTTTTTTTCTTTTTTCGTTAATTTGTTTTTTTTTTTTTTTTTTTTTTTTTTTTTTTTTTTTTTTTTTTTTNTATTTTAATGGTGTTGATTTTTAACATTACATATTTTAGGCTCCAATCATTTCGGTATAACCGGCTGGTACAGTATACGTATGATGGAACAGGGATTTCTGGTATGTCTACTAACTACTTCACTATCTAAATAAATGTATGCTTTCTTGATTTTCTACTTGACCGTTATAGTGATAAACTGTGTTAAATTAAGTGCTGATATATTATTTGGTAAAAGTGGGACCTCTTTTACAAGATCTTTTATTTAAACGTTCATTTGTATGTTGAAGTAGTGAGCGGCACCTGGTACGTAAGCTTTCAATTGTATAATACATATACATGCCTGGAATTTCCAGAAAAGCAATATAAACACCCAAAAAATGGAACAAACCCAACCAAAAATATCGTTATTTCTGTAGGAGGTAAGCTGAGTTAGCCCCCCGAAACAATACCTGAAAAATATAAAAATTTTCAAGAATTTCCCTTTCAAATATGGACTTTTACTTGCATCAAAGATTCATTAACTGAGGCAAAAATATCAATAAAGAGTCAACTTTTCAACTGAGATCTAACTTTCAGGGAATGGCATTTTGTAATTCATCACCTATGATGCTTCCAACTAGAGGAACAAAGGTGAGTAAACTACAAACTTCAGAGGATTATGTTTTTACAATCTTCACAAAAACTGCATCGCCTTTCTCAATGGTAGTTACTGCAAATACCTATCGCCATCCCTCTGGGTCAACTACAATTAGCCATGGAGTTAATACTTAAAGAACGGATTTTGCAAATGACTCAACAAAATAATAGTTGAAAGCATTGACTACATTTGAAACATATGAAACAAAGATGGTCTCAAATCAAATGCAGAGAAGGTGAAACCGCATGTTGTTAACACTACACTACCTATTTTTTATCGCTATTAACAACAACTTAAGAAAGCAGATAATGGCGTTTAATAACTAGGCAGACTTCAATTCACATGGAATCAAACATGTTCATTGAAAAATAATGATAATAAATGTTCTGTTTTTTATTCCAAGAACTACTAATGCAAATTCAGTTCTTTGCTCACGAAACGCAGCATTATATTATGCAACACCATACTTAGACTTTCAATAGTATAATATATTTAATAACTGACGTTGCCTCAAACGATAATTTAGATAAAAGATCATGAATAAACAAAATGAAGCATTATTTTTGTTTACTAGTATAGACATTATTGGATATTTACAGTAAATATTTGCAACTTTTATTTCTCTTTATATCTTACAAAAATTACATCAATAAACAGAAAAAATTGTAGAGCTTTATTGATTATATTGATATGATTTTCGTCTTATTTGCTCCTTCCTTGAATATACATATGACCATTTTGACAACTTGTGTCTGTTCAGCATATATTACATTAAAGCGTTTGGAATTCCACTGACCAAAAATTTGTATAAAAATGATGACAAAATATTTCAATATAAAATTTGTTATAGGATTATTATTGAAAATATTATTGAAAACTCGTCTGTAAGATATAGTGGAGAAAATTTATGTACTGAACAAAATTTTCAGTTTGTACAACAACAACACCACATCAATTTACCAATCTAAAAGTATCCTGTATTGTTTGAACATTCCTTGCAAAATCAAATAACTTTGAGATCCTTCAATCACATGAACAAAAATGAAATGCATTTAGAGTATTTATAGTATAACTAATTGACCGTCATGAATATCAATAAAAATGCCACTAGTGTCGCAGAACTTATTCTGCAACGAGTTTAATCCTCTGCGTTGATCGACAAAAGCTACATTTTTATAGATAATCATGACGGTCGATTAGTTTTGCTTTTTATTATATATTCTACTCAAACCGAGATTTTATATGCGGATTTTTTTTTTTCATTTCAAAGCGCCAGTTGTTTACATGATAACGACATTGACGAAATATTGTGACGTTACTTCCTTGGTGACTAGAAATCCTTTAGATTTTTTTAACAAAGAAAACTCAATAATTCACCACTACATATATAATGACAAGTGTTAATCATTTGTTTACAACATATTTATTCAGTAAAAATGTACAGAACAGTCCCATGGAAGTTTATAACTACAGTAACATATATTGCGAAGCTTATGAAAATCTTTCTCCTAGGGATATAAAATAGCTCATTAAGGATGTACCCTGGTGAGGAGCCAAAATTTTAAAGTATTTTTTCCAAATCTTTGCAATGTTCTTACCCTATGTAAATCTGTGCAAATTATTTTTCTACAGATGTTTGAAAGTGACAAATTTTAGCACTTTAGTGCATTTTTAAGCATTTTTGCCTATTTTTGACTATTTTCATTGAAAAAATCTAGCTTAGAGTATTCAACTTTTTCTCATACTTTCTGAAAAGCTGTAAATAGAATAAATGAATAAATAAACAAATTCAGCACCCGAAAAGTGTTGATATAAGAAAGTTTTGTCCCATTTTCATGCTTTTTAGGGGCAATTTCAGCATTTCCATATTTTCCTAAAAATGTAAATTTTCTGAATTTTTTTAAACAGCTTCATTTGTTTTGTGATTTTTTATTACAAAAATATATGATATTATTTTTTAAAATAGCAAAAATAAATCTTAAGTGCATATTTTTTTTTATAAAATGTTATTTTTTTCTAACCCAACCCCTATTTTGTGAAAATTTGACATGAATCCAACAGCCAATTAGGGCATTAATCTTCAGTTTGAGATTACCCTGAAACCACTTGATAGAAATGAATACTTTTTGACACAATTTAAAGATGAACACCAGTTTTGTTAATTCATTGCTATTGTACATAAAATATAAATAATTTTAAAATTATTTCCAAACGAGATTTCAACGAGACTGATACATCACCAGAATATATTCTTAAGTGAATTTTTCAGCCATTGTAGGTGTTTTCTCTTTATTAATTTAATTCTTTTATATAATTTTTGTCTCGCTTCCCCTTTTCTTCCTTTGCTTTAATTTGTATTTATTTTGTTTTCAAATTTTATATCTGAAAACATCTCCAGAGACCTAAAAGATCCATCACATTTTTTCCTTTTTTTTTACTCGAAAACACCTGCAAGACCAAAAAATTAAACGTATGCCATAATACACCATACAAATTCACAACAATAATACAAATTAAAGACAAAGGCAAACTCAAGCTATTATAAGAACTAGAGCTTGGTCCAGGATTGGGATAATACCCGCCAACGTCGCCAACGCCGCCAACATTTTTCGAACAGCCCCTTTTGCTAACGTCGCCAACGCTGCCAAAATTGTTCGAATACAACCCCTGTCGCCAACGTCGCCAACGCCGCCAACATTGTTCGAACACAACCCCTGTCGCCAACGTCGCCAACGCCGCCAACATTGTTCGAACACAACCCCTGTCCTAAACATCGCCAACATTGTTCGAACACAACCCCTGTCGCCAATGCCGCCAACATTGTTCGAACACAACACCTGTCGCCAATGCCGCCAACATTGTTAGAACAATACCCCTGTCGCCAACGTCGCCAACGCCGCCAACATTGTTCGAACACAACCCCTGTCGCCAA
>MJUU01025201.1:87015-111686 GCA_002080025.1 Modiolus philippinarum
AATAATGAAAAACACGTGTGAACACGCTCGAAGAAATGGAGAAATTAAAAACCTATATTGGATAGGTGTGCAGCGAGCCGAGACATTTGATAAATCTAGCCAATCTTGAACACTTTCACAAAGAGATGATTGAAATAATGGGGTCGTGGAACAAAAATGTGTAATGACAGGAAATTTAGTGAAAAATGATTATAAAAGATAAAAGTTAAAAAGACAAAACGTGAAAAAGGACCAAAAATGAAGAAATTTTAAATAAAACCAATATGAAAATAAGGTGATATGACAAACTGATGTTGAACTATACATTACTGGTACGAAAGTTCCTTTATGTTCAAACCTCGGGGTCTGAAAGTTCCAAGAAGATAGATGGCTCTCAATTCGAGTTCCTGTCTGTGTTACATGGTTCCGTCGGTTTTCATAAGGACAGTCACCCGCATATCCGAGATGCTGTGATTGGCGAGTCGGAAGTGGTTACTGACTGGGCAGTCACTGTTGTTTCTAACGGAGCGAAGATGTTCCGCAAAACGGTCACCCAGTCGGCGACACGTTTCGCCGACATATAGTTTTCCACAGCTAATGCACTGAATCGCATAGATTACATTCTCGGTAATGCAGGTTAATCCGTTTTGGATGGTGAACACGTTATTGGGCCCCCGTACTTCAGTAGTTTCCCATGTAAATGGACAGGTATTGCATCTGGACGTATTGCACTTTCTCGTTCCCCTGTAGTCAGCTTTAGAGATGTTTCTCTTGGATTTAAACGAGCTGTTTGTTTGTAGGGTATCTCGAGGAAAGAATGTTCTATGAGTTCCAAGGACCTATTCCTGACCTTTAAAAGCGATATATTGATGACGTTTTTGGGGCTTCAACAGATTCGGAGCAAGAATTGGAATCATTTATTGATTTCGTATCCTCCTATCATCCCGCCATCAAATATACCTGTACCATCAGCGATTCGGAGCTTTCTTTCCTCGATATAACTTGCAAAATTCAGGACAATGCCATCAGTACTTCCGTGTTTTATAAACCCACTGATGCGCATTGTTATCTCAACTACAACTCATGTCATCCCTTGTCCTGCAAAAATGCCATCCCGAAGTCTCAATTTTTGAGACTTCGTGGCCTCTGCAGTGATGATACTGATATCAGGGCCCAATGTGAGAAAATGTACTCTTTCTTCTTAAGACGACAGTACCCAAGACCCGTTCTTGACAGGGCTCTGGACTCAGTCTCTAAACAAAACAGGACCAATACACTGAGACCTAAAGTCAACAAGACAAATGGCGATCGCGTTCCTCTGGTGCTTGACTACCATCCGCACAATGTTGCCATCCGGAACATCCTCTTGAAGAATTTCAAATCCATTGGCCTTGCAGACACTGAAATGGCTGAGATCTTTGAGGGCACACCTATCTCAGCATTTCGGAAAGGTAAAAGTTTGAGGCAACATTTAGTCAGCAGCTCGTTTAAATCCAAGAGAAACATCTCTAAAGCTGACTACAGGGGAACGAGAAAGTGCAATAGGTCCAGATGCAATACCTGTCCATTTACATGGGAAACTACTGAAGTACGGGGGCCCAATAACGTGTTCACCATCCGAAACGGATTCACCTGCATTACCGAGAATGTAATCTATGCGATTCAGTGCATTAGCTGTGGAAAACTATATGTCGGCGAAACGTGTCGCCGACTGGGTGACCGTTTTGCGGAACATCTTCGCTCCGTTAGAAACAACAGTGACTGCCCAGTCAGTAACCACTTCCGACTCGCCAATCACAGCATCTCGGATATGCGGGTGACTGTCCTTATGAAAACCGATGGAACCATGAAACACAGACAGGAACTCGAATTGAGAGCCATCTATCTTCTTGGAACTTTCAGACCCCGAGGTTTGAACATAAAGGAACTTTCGTACCAGTAATGTAAAGTTCAACATCAGTTTGTCATATCACCTTATTTTCATATTGGTTTTATTTAAAATTTCTTCATTTTTGGTCCTTTTTTCACGTTTTGTCTTTTTAACTTTTATCTTTTATAATCATTTTTCACTAAATTTCCTGTCATTACACATTTTTGTTCCACGACCCATTATTTCAATCATCTCTTTGTGAAAGTGTTCAAGATTGGCTAGATTTATCAAATGTCTCGGTTCGCTGCACACCTATCCAATATAGGTTTTTAATTTCTCAATTTCTTCAATTTCGAGCGTGTTCACACGTGTTTTTCATTATTATTTTTTACTTTACCCTTGACAAAGACATTACATGTCGAAATATTGGGCTGTTTTGCCCCTTTTTTATTCTTTTAGATTCAGATGTACTTTTATATTTGTTTTAATTTTGGCTGTGCCCATTTTAGGTGGTTAACCACTCTCTTGACTATTGTATTTTTATAAATCATATACCCATTTTTCTTTGGTTTCTGCTATTCCCTTCGAATTTGAAAATCAAATCATATTTTTTTTTGGTTTCAAAAAGCATACTTCTAATTGGAAAAAAAATTATGTTATACGTTTGAGTCATGGTAAGAGAGACTTGAAAGATTTGTGTTTTTTATGAATATTTTTATGTTGTATATAAGAAATATGAACTCATATGACATTAAAAATGATATGACGCCTTTGCAAAACTCGCCACGTGACACCTCTTCAAGTCTCGTCAAGTTGCAACCTTCGAATTCATTGAGCCGTTTGACTGTAATAATGGTGAAAATATACAAATTCGGGGATTAATTTATGTAAGGTTTAAAATTGAACGAGATTTATAGTCACTACAAATATAACTATTTGGGTAAAGATTTGGTTGCATATAACAATAAAGTTTGTAAATGTTAACCCTTTGAAGGATATTTTTTGTTTATTTCATATCGAGTGTTACCTGTTTGTTCCTTTGCTGGAATCAGTAGCTAATCTTCCGAAAATTTTATGCATCAATAGGTGGATATAAGGGCTACGGATTGGCTATGATGGTGGAAATATTTTGTGGTATTCTTAGTGGCGGAAATTTTGGACAGGGTCTCAGACACTGGACAAGTTTTGATTCACCTGCACTTTTGGTATGTGGATAATAATTGACTAATTTTTATAACCCCACTCTTGAGTGTATTTGTATATTGGAATGCCCTTGTCCGTCCGTCCGTCCGACCGTCCGTCCTTCCGTCCTTCCATCCGTCCATCCGAAGTTTGTTACACTTTTCTCAGCTACTGCTGGGCCGATTTTTTTCAAATTTTGTATTTGACTTTATATATAGTTGGAATGCGTCGTCCTCTATTTTAGTCAACTTTTGATATCAACTTCCTGTTTGGCGGGACTTGGTCATTTTTCCCTTTATTGAACATTGTGAAAATTTTCATTGCATTTTTCTCAGCTCCTGCTGGGCCGATTTATTTCAAATTTGGTATTTGACTTTATATATGCGGGGGAATGTGTCGTCTGCCATTTTTGTCACCTTATGATATCAACTTCCTGTTTGGCGAGACTTTGTCATTTTCCCCTTATTGAACATAGTGAAAATTTTCGTCACACTTTTTTCAGCTACTGCTGGGCCCATTTATTTCAAATTTGATTTTGACTTCATGTATAGGGGGAATTGGTCGTCTCCCATTTATTTCAAATTTGATTTTGACTTCATATATGGGGGAATTGGTCGTCTCCCATTCCTGTTTGGCGGGACTTAGCCATTTTTCCCCTTATTGATCTTAATGAAAATTTTCGTCACACTTTTCTCAACTACTGCTGGGCCGATTTATTTCAAATTTGGTATTTGATTTTATATATAGGTGGAATGCGTCGTCTCCCATTTTAGTCACCTTATGATATCAACTTCCGGTTTGGTGGGACTTTGTCATTTTCCCTTTATTGAACATAGTGAAAATTATCGTCGAATTTTTCTCAGATACTACTGGGCCAATTTATTTCAAATTTAGAATTTCACTTTATATATATGGGGAATGTGTTGTCTCCCATTTTGGTCACCCTTTAATACCAACTTCCTATTTTGCGGGATTTAGCCATTTTTCCCTTATTGAATATAGTGAAAATTTTCTTCACCATTTTTCAGCTACTGCTGGGCCGATTTATTTCAAATTTGGTATTTGACTTTATATAAAGGTGGAATGTGTCGTCTCCCTTTTTTGTCACCTTATGATATCAACTTCCTGTTTGGCAGGACTTGGCCACTTTTCCCTTCATTGAACAGAGTGAAATTTTCGTCGCATTTTCCTCAGCTACTGCTGGGCCGATTTATTTCAAATTTGGTATTTGACTTTATATATAGGAGGAATGCGTAGTCTCCCATTTTTTGTCACCTTATGATATCAACTTCCTGTTTGGCGGACTTAGTCATTTTTCCATTATTTCAATGTGAAAAATAATACGAGTGTGGGTATACCTAGCAAGACAACGCGTGCAACCTTAGGTTATTTTTGTAAGTAATTAAAACTAGAGTTATATTGTGTCATTGTTTATTTTTTCAATTTTGCAAGTACTGTAAAACACTGGACACAATAACCGATTTTTTTTTTTTTTGCAACCCTCAGCATCATGGCAGTTTTCTGTGCATCTCTTGTACAAAAACTTACAAATGCAACTCAAATAAAGTTCTTAGATAAGACAAAAACGAGAAAAACAGAAATCGGTAGAACTTCGACTCGGGATATCAACAAGAAAAACGATAATTACAAGATATTCAAAACACTCACAGTGTTAGTTTTCATAAAAAGCAAGCGATTCATTACCTGCTCTGAAACGGTAAGCACAAAGCACGAAGTAGCCAGTAACCCTTTTATCATTTTTCGAAACAAAGACCGAGGCGGCCATTATTATAAATGAGACTCTCATTCTGTATCATTCAAACATCTTAAGATATTTTAGGGCAATACAACACATTTTATAGCATTGTGTGACCTATGAAGAAACGGACGATACAAGGCAAATGTCCAAAGCAGATATGTCAGATTATCACATCTGCAACACCTAGAGATGTGTCCCTGAATTTGTCATATTGCGCACAACGTTACAGCGTTATACGTCATGATTAAGGGGTATACCTGGGAAGCCTAAAATTTCCTTAATATTTTCAGTATTAAAACTACACATCTGCATGTCGACTTTCAGCAATTTTCAACAATTTTTACCGTCCCGTTTTATGTCTAGTGGTCATCAAAGATACCCTGTTTCCTCATATTATTTGGTCCATTCAGGACTTGATTGTGGTGTATAAAATAGGCCTCATTAAATTTGTATTTGATTTAAAAATATTTCAAATGCAAAATTCTGTAGTATAGACATGTGTGAAATTAAGAATGAATAATGATAATGAATTTAACTAGCTTGAACTGAAATACTTGGGTGTTCTGAATAGTATAGGCTGAATTTTTTACTCCCATTTTGATCACTTTTTAACACTAATTGTGAAAAATTCTATCGTTAATTTTCACCAAAAACTGAGAATAGAAAGGAAAATAGTATTTGTCAGATATATCAAAATTTTAGAAAATTCTACAGTCCTATTTTTTTTCTTAATTTAGAATAAAGTGGGTAAAAATCAATAAAATTGCTGAATCTGTGCTATAATTTACCTCCCTTTGAAGAAATCTGACTTTTACATATTGCATTATCTTTGGACAGCATTGCAAAAATGTAGAGTAAAATGCACTCATTATAAATAACTGGATGTTGGATATTTGTTTTCATGACAAAATTTATATTCATTTGCTGTGAATTTTTTCACAATTTTAAAATTTTGATAATACCTATTGTAATGATTAAGTAATAAAAAGGTGAAAAACAGAGTTATATCCTCCTACCCCAGGTCTACCCCCTTAATTACACTAATTTGCACATAAATCAGTTATAACGTCTACTACTTTAGTATCCAGGACAGATCAACAGATAATCTTTAGCGTTTGCAAGACCTACTGATGAATTCCCGAGAGAGGAACAGAGGGTTAAAAGAGAACTGCATTATTATTTTGATTGTCGTTAAGAGTCTCCATTTTGTTGCAGTCACCATCTATTAATGTCGTGACCTTTTTATAATCTATTGTATTATTCCCCGCAACACGTATTTGCTAGGTATTATGTGGTACCCTCAGTCGGGTGTTCATCCTTCTGTCTATCCGTCCGTACGTCCCCTTAGGGAGGTTTCCGACTGCTAACTTGTGAACGGAATCATATACAGCATTCAATCTTGGTATGTAACTTGTTTACCACAAACCTCAGGTCAAAGTAGAATTTAGGTTAAGAGGCCCAAGGGGTCCTTGATATTTCTAAATTGTGTGAAACGTTGCGCGGTGTCATGTGATGTACCATTACTATTTTTAATCGTAGCATTGGTAAGTCGATATGTTCATTAACTACATTGTTGTGACACGTCATTTAAGTCTTAACTGATTTTGGCTTATTTATGTCGCGGTATTAGCGTCAAAAATAAAAAGTTTTGCCTAGCCTGAAATATTTATGCCTAGCCTGAAATAAAGTTATGCCTAGCCTAAAATAAGTTATGCCTAGCCTTAAGTATTTATGCCTAGCCTAAAGTATTTAAGCCTGGCCGAAAATATTTTTGCCTAGCCTTAAGTATGGTGCGGTATTAGCGTCAAAAATAAAAAGTTCTGCTTAGCCTTAAATATTTATGCCTAGCCTTAAATAAAGTTATGCTCAGCCTAAAGTATTTATGCCTAGGCAAAAGTATGTATGCCTAGCCTATAGTATAATTATGCCTAGCCTAAAAGTATAATTATGCTTAGCCTCAATAGTTTAGCCTAGCCACCAGTAATTTTGCTGGCCCAATCATCTGCCTTGTAACGAAGGATTGCAGAAGCTGGACCGCATTTCAATGCTTCGCGCGGATTTTCGGCTTTAGTATACTTCAGGGGTCCCACTACTTTAAGGTTGTTTTATTTTCATACCCCCGCTATAGAGGGCGGTATATAGTGATCATTGTGTCCGTTCGTCCGTCCGCCATAGGGACGACAACTCCATCTTAACCACTTGGTGAAATTCAATGAAACTTTCACAGAATGTTCAGTACATATTGCCATTATGCGCCATCTATTGTTGAAGACATGTTGTTTATATATTCACTGTCAGCTTAAATGCATGGTTTTAGTTTTGTATTCCACAATTTTTTATTCTATGTGCACTGAAGTAACATAGGTTGTAGAAGTGGCCATCTGTAGAAATAAAATCTTCATTACTTCTGTAAATAGTTATTTTTCAAATTTCAGTCCCTTGTGGAAAAATTTGAAGTTTCGGTCCGAACTCTGATTCAGCATTATTTCTTTACTTAATACTGGGACGATCATTTCTTTTTACTCTTTATGACCTTTCAATGGCAATTGCTGTTTACCGGACGCTCCAGCAATGAAAGGAGAGGTTCGACTCGCCATAAAACCGGTTTAATCCCCCATTTCTTTTGAAATGCCTTTACCAAGTCAGGACCATTGCGATCGACAATTTTGCCAGTAGTTTCCACCTGATTTGTCTTTTTATCTCATGAACTTTGGTTCTTGACTACTCTGTTCGGTAATTTTGTTATAACCCCATTTTGAAATGTCAAAGAGTTTTGAGTTTTGCCTCTGCATACTTGTATCTGTTAAATGGATAATGAAACCCTTATTGCCATTTATAAAAAATCCAAGTTGCATAATAATGGTAAATTCTAGTTTGTACGCTTTCTCTTCTGTGAACTTCTTTATCAGCGATTCAATTCCCTGAGTTAATATGAGTGTAGTCGTCCACTTTCCTCCAAAATTCGGTAACGCATTTTTCTAACTGTAGTGTAGTCTGTCCTTTTTAAAATTTACAGATATGCATGTTATACGGAGTTGTGGAATTCAATGTTAATTTCCCATGTATGAGGTAGATGAGATTAGGTTACTCTCGGGGAATCGGGTCTCTCAATGGAGATGCACTAAGAAAAAATCATATCGCAAAAACTTAATATCGTAATCATGCAAGGAAAATATATTTATATTTGTTCTAAACCTGTCGATCCATCCATTGTTTCATATAAGCTAAGAAAAATATTTCGATATCTTGAAAATTTCTTTTAAATTAAGTGATTAAAAAATGGTAGAACATGAATCAGTTCTCAACCTCAAGATTGTAACTATCTGGGACGTAACTAACATTCTTTACATAATAGGGGATATCGACAAGATACTCTGCTTTGTATCCGTAAAATTAGCTTTGAGATCTAGTGACCTGAAAAGTTTACACGCATACTGGCCTCTCACTGATACTGCCGATGTCTACTGAATTATATGATGATTCTTGACCAAACCCTTCGGGAAGTTTTGAGTCTGATTTTTCTTCCGTAGTGCGACAGTGTTATACCAGCAGACAAGACTCCTTTAGCTACCTGGCAGTTTAGCGACGAGCATCCCTTGACCCATCTTTCAAAATTACGTATTGTCATTTTCTCTCCTTTCAAGATTTTGGTCATGCAGTTAGTAGTCTACCTGTATTTTGGTTTTATTCCTATGTTTATTATACTATAGGGAAACGGGAAAGATAAATGGGAGGTTTGGGTACCCTAAACCGGTTTTACCGCTGGCTTTTGCCAGTACCGGTACCAAGTCCGGCAGTTCCGAGTTCCTATTGCTGTTTACGTTTGTCTTTTGTCTTGTTTGTGTTTTTCCTGAGTTTCCTGGCAGATTGTGGCATGTGACTGTAATTTTCAGCCATTGTAGATGTTTCCTGTTATCCCATCTTTTACATCATCAACTTTTTCATTTCGTTATGTGGAATCAAATTCACACGCTGTGTTCCTATCATATATTGTTATTACTGTAAAAAGCTATCGATGAATTATTTATCTTCGGTATTTTATTATTTATGCTTCAAGGGTCAATGTTTTATAGCAATAGATCCTAAACAGTTTGAGGATGGTTTTACTGAGAGAATGCAGACTTTAATTGATGCTTGTCGTGGCCAATCACCAGTAAGTATGGTTTTCTAACAGATATATGCATACTTTAATTTTATGAAAACGTCGTTTTTACCAAATTCATTTCAAGATTAACAACTAATAACCATAAAATACTTGATTTTAATTTACGGATGCTGCAATGTATTAGAATTTCAATTTTATCTATACGATTGCCAATTTATTTGCATATTTGACAGAATGGGAAAACTATGACCTTTAGATCAGTATTCCTTAAGGATGAAATCTGAGCAGCAATATACCTACCTCTCTAGCCTATGGAGTGTATAGTAGAGCGGCAGAGACCAGAAATTTTAAAATTTAAATGACCCACATACCCTATTCGATATCTATACCTTTTTGGAAAGCTTAGGTCGTGTACATTTCAAAAATGTTTGTCGTAAAAATCAAATGTGGTAGGAAGGGGGATAAATTAGGGGTCAAAGGTCAATCAGTAAAAAATGAAAAAATTGATAATATTATGTTTTTCAGCAATTCAAGGCATAAAAATTGATACAATAGAAATTTATTTTATTACTTAGCAAATTTGAATGTAAATAAACATGTTGTCATGATTTGTGACGTCACTTATAACATAAATTGACGTTCATTTGATGTTATAATAAAGAGCTATGTTTTAAGCTTAAAACATTTCAAGAATTTTTTTTTCCTGGTTGTGATATTCAAAATGAGTATAATTTAATCTAAACAATCGAAAACAGTATTTAGTAAGCGCTAAATTTCGTTAATCAACCTGTGTTAGCACGTATAGCACGTAACCTGGCATGTATAGACAACGCGCAAAGTATATGAATTGAATTTTATTGAAATCTAAATATGACTCTGTTTTATTTATTTGTTGCAACTTACTCGATTACTTAATACTTTAATTTAATTCTTATTTAAAAATAGTGAATGCAGAAACTCACCCCTTTTTCAAAAGCTACAACAGGAATGAATGGGTGATTTGCAACAAAAATCGGCAGATATTCGCTATATTCGTCCACAGATGGTGATCGCACTCATACAATATTTCGCTTAGCAAGGAAATAAGTAAAAATGTTTTATTTAGAGAGAGTGCATGACTCACTTTTAACTTGTCTAATTTTCATGGAGGCCCTCTTATAAATATTCAAATAAAAACATTGCAAATATTGAACACAGTAATACAATAACGTACGTATTATTATATTATGTACATTTTATTTCAAATAACGTGTTGTTCATGTTACTAACTGCTTAACGAAGTCGCTGTATTCTCCCGTGAATGGCCTTTCCATGAAGAATTGGGATGTCTTCCCGTAGTGTGAGAAGTTCTATGCATTTTACACACGTTTTACTCGTAAAAAGAAGGAATTTCTTACTCATGAAAGTTATCCTGGATCTTTAATATTGTCTCGTATAAGTACCTATTAGTTTTCTACTGAGACCTTCATCATCAACATCAGGCGTCATAAGATCGTCATTATTATATGTTTTGCAAGTCTATGTATTAGTTTCACAAAGGTTTGTGTCTTGCAAAAACACTGTCCTTAGTTTATAGCTATGGAGTCAGAAATATTATATGTTCTTTATATCATCTTTTTCATTTGATTGCACTGACCAAACTTAACTTTTTCTAATATTTTGATCAAGCTCAAATCCGTCCAACATCTAGAACCTTTTTCATTGCAAGCATGATTTTGCTGAAATGTTTTTTAAAAATGAATGAAAGGACATACAAGAAATCACAGTTTTCTGTTGCTTTTGCACCTAATTTGTTTGTTTGTTTTTTTTGTTGTTTTTTTTAGTCTTTTGGATTTCGACTCTTCAAAATTCTTTTTAGTAATTTTGTTATTATCCTCATTTGTTATTTTTCTTAAACTGTTTTAAATTTGTCGTCGTCTGATGCAGATCTGCAAACCACAGTCATATGCAATCAATCATGTTTTATCTGGTCCTTACTTTTAATTTCTAATTAATATTCAATCGAAATCATGGTTGACTAGCCATTTCGTGGTTTAGAATGACGGGTCATTTATTTTTGAAAGCGATATTCTTGAATTAAAGAGCATCTCAAACATTTTCTAAGCAACCTTATAAGATGTGGCTATCTAGTTTAAAAATATTAAAAAACACTTATTGCATATACAAGAAGAACAGAGTTTATAATCTGACTCGAACATTTTACTATCAATAAGAAAAAGAAGGGAAACGGGGAATGTGTCAAAGAGACAACGACCCTAAGGGGAGCAATAACAACTCAAAGCCACCATAAGATCTTCAATGAACGGTGAGGAAACCCCACACCCAACGGTAGGTCGGAGTTGGCCCCTAAATAAAAGAGTAATCAAGTTCAGCGAAATAAGCATCTTCCTAGACTCCGATAGACATAAAGTGAACTAACTAGAAAACAGACAAGACACACAAAGGCTTAATAAATTTCCTGACTTAGGACAGGCGCAAACCTGCTGCGGCGGGGTTAAACTAGTTTTATTGGGCCCAAACCTTCCCCCTATAGCCAATGTGATAAATAAAAAACGATCGTAACAACAGTAAAATTCAGTTGGCAACAGGACTGAGTCAACTGTGAAAAATGAAACTGAAAGAACTAAATATACGGACATAAACATGAAATCACAAGAGACTACTAGCAGTTAACTGACATGCCAGCTCCAGACCCATTACCAACTGACAAATTAAGTTATGTACCCTCAGTATACAGCTTCCATCAAGATCCCTTCCTGTGAGGAGTTTAGCATAATGATTTCATGTATATATATATATAATGTATATATATATATATAATGCATGGATCCGAAAAGCGTAAAAAATCATACCATATCTGCTGCCTGTAGGTTGTGTTGGCATTGTCTCTGATGTTGTAAAGACTTCCCGAAAAAGGAAGCAGAACCAAAACAAACAAAAAATAAAACAATACAAACAAAAAACATAAAAAAGGATAAAACAAACAAAACAAACAATCAAACAAACAAACAAACAAACAACAAACAAACAAACAAACAAAGAAATAAAACCAAACAAAACAAAACGAAAAAAAAGAAAGCAATATCAGCCCCAACAAACAAGAAACAGAACAGAAAAAACAAGTAGGAAAAAAAGCAAAACAACATAAAATAAAATAAAAATGAAACAAAGTGTTGCGCAAGGGCTACAAGTAGTATGATAAATTTAAAAAGCCCCTTCTTTTTACTTTTTAAGTTTTTTATGGTATTTTTTCATTATTATTTGTTTTAGACATTTTTTACCTTTTAATCGTGGCTCACCACACCTATATTTTTAATTTATCATAAAATAAAATAAACAATCAACAATATTTGTCAACGTCCAATGTAAAAACGACCTTAGCTTACTTATTGACATGTGTCTGTTAGACTGCGCGTAATGTATACATATTTAGACCGTGGGGGCTTTTCAATTTTACGAACTACTGGCAATACTAATCACACGCACCTTTCTTAATACAAATCAAACACACCCTCACATTAAATCGTAAATATATCCCAAAAAACACGCACGATTTACCTTGAATATACATTGTGTATCAATAATTTTAAACATAAAGCAGCAAAACTAAGAAGGGGTATGTTTAGAAACTAAGAAATCGTAAATCAACTGAATGGATTTAATCGTTTAATTTAATAATAGACTGATTGACGGACAAAGTACGAAATATTTACGGATGGAATATTTTAATTTTAAACAATTTAAATGCATTTAAAACATAATTGGTCAGTGCTTTGACACAAAATTACCATTGACCTTGTTAAATAGGGCGTACAGTTTAATATAAGACAATAACTGCATATTGTAATTGTTTATTTTGTGTTAAATTCGAGAAAAACGCTGATTTTTGGATCGATTTTATGGGTATTTTCTAATCTTCTATAAAAATAGAACGCAAGTTCGAAGAATGATCTATAACGTGAAAAATGTTTCAGCAATTATCCGTTTTTCATGTAATAATGCCATTTGTAGATAAGTTTTTGTTTAGTAGGTAACAAGCCCAAAAGATTAGTTGGGGTGTCGACATTCCGTTTAGGGTCCTGTCATTCAATTGCAATTATCACATTGTTTCTACCACATTTCATTTTTACGACAGACATATTTCAAAAATATAATAATCAAGCTATCCAAAACGACTGAGAAATCGAATAGGGTATTTGGGTCATTTAAAATTTTTAAATAAGCGACTTTTGCTTAATTCGCCGCTCTACTAGTACATTTCACAGTTGATTCGTTGCTGTTGCGCATGTAGTTTATACAGCGATTTTTTTTAATATAGCAAAAGCACTGTCCCAAAAGTTGCTTAGTCAGGGATTTATTTAGCCTTTGTTGCTTTCATCCCTTCAGAAATTTTATGGCCGTCACCATGATATCATTGACAGATATGACGTGTCTATATCCCAAATGAAAACGGACATTTTCAGCTAGATTTCACGTCTTCACGGATTTGACATAACCGGTTTTGACTCAACCCTGGATTGACTCACTGATAGTGTGACGGATGCCGCTAGCGGAGCAGGACATGCTTACCCTTCCGGAGCACCTGTGTCACTCACGGTTTTTATGGGAGTTCACACTGTCAGTGGTTTAATTTTTTGTGTTGTCTTGTATATCATACTGTAAAATTTTAGTTTTGTCTTCGTGTGATGTTCGTGCTACTGCTTTGTCCTGGTTAATGTTTGAATACTCAAGAGACTTACAACAGCTTTTCAAATTGTCACCTTGGTACTGTTTGAGGGTTAGAGAAGCAACACGTACCGTGGATTTGTCTAAGGGTTAGAAAATGGCAATTCCAATCCAGATCAGAACTTTCAAAACAATTTATACCTCACTGGTCGTGTGACGGGTGTCGCTAGTGGAGCAGGACATGCTTACCCTTCCGGAGCACCTGATGTCACTCCGAGTTTTCATGGGAGTTCACACTATGAGTGCCTTAGTTTTTAATGTCGTCTTGTTATTTCCGTGCTTGTAGCTGTCTCACGTCCTTGTTTTTCTCTGTTGCCGTTTTTGTCATGTCTTCGGATTTCGATTTTTGTAGTCTTCGCTTCCCTTGTTCCTCGGTATTCTACTGCCGTTGTTATCTACTTAGGGGTCAAAATTTGCCCCACCATGTTTTTCCCGAAACCTTTCTTTCTTAAATGCAAAGACCATGAAAAAAATCATTTTTGAAGAAAAAACGGTATGTCCGTGTGCCATGATTGTGCTATCGTCATTTAAAATTACAAAAACAGGATAACAGGAAACAGCTACAATGACAAGGAACTACAATCACATGCCACAATTTACAAGCAAACTGCACCAGAAAAAACAATAATGAAAGCAAGAGACAAACATAAATAACGATAGGAAATCGGGATAGCCGGACTTGGTACCGGCACTCGCAAAAGCCAGTGGTAGTTTTAAACCGGTTTATGTGTACCCAAACCCCTATTTTTGTGCAAATTTCATAAATTTTTCTCTATTTTGGGACCATTTCTGTTAAAAATAATGATTTCTACCTTCAATTTTTTTTTCAAATATTCAAAATTGTTAAGTCTCATTAATCTCAAGAAACATCACTAATTAAAGTCATAGGTCCGAGATGATATAAGAAAGTTTTGTAAGAAAATGTTGCCTTTTGGTCAAATTCAAGATATTGTAACATCTGTAAAAATCAAGATTTTTCAAATTCTCACGCAAATAAACAGCCAAAACTCACCATTTTTGTTTTAATTAATTGGACAATTATATCTTTAAGAACTAAAGAAAAAAAGAAATTACATGAACAAGATGCATTAATTTTTTTGAAAAATGATTTTTATTTCCCTTAACCCAAAATAGACAAAATTGTGACTGAGATCAATGGTTCTTTTTGGTAGAACATTTAATGTTTTCATTTCACCAAACTAAACTACTGGTCGTATGTACATAATTTTTTTAGGAGGGGGTCCTTTCATAATATGAATTTATAAGAATTCTTAACTCGTAAAGTAAGTTTTAAAAATAATTCATACACGAGATTAAAACTTCAGGAGTATGCAGAATCAAATCTGATCTTTTCCTTTTTTTAAAGCATTTTATTTCTACACAACCTTTTCTTTTTTTTTTCTTTTTTTATTTTGACGGACGTTCGCCAATGCAACGTTTGATTGTGCATATCATAGTGGTATTTTGCAAATACTACACTTAAAATTGATATTAATATTGTATACTTAGGCTGACGATGACCCGGTTTTAGTTCCTGGTGACCCAGAAAGACATCATATGGAGTTGTGTGACAGACTGGGTGGAATACCTTATCACAAAAGTCAAATACAATATGCGGTAAGTACATTAGACTACCCAACACTAACAGACAATCTTTGTAGATATTTGTATTTTCGATATCAATTTTTTTTTTAATTTTATTTCGTTTCATTTATTTTATTGTATTTTATTTTATTTTTTCTTTGCTTTCTGCTTTGATATTTCTTAATATTTACGTTTAAGTTAGATACCAATATGTAGTAAATTTGTTTTCTTAATGTCTTTTTAATAAAAATTTTGAGACACAAATAGGTCATGAGATTTTAAGAATATTCATTATCACGGAAATTGGTTGTTAATACATGTGTATGTATGACTTCAAACATTTTGAAATCTGATATTTAGGATGAGTATTATTTTAAAGAATTAAAATATTAAGTTGCTTTGAAGAATTTCATAATGTAAGTGGCCTTTGATAATTTCAGGATATTTCCCAAAATAGACATAAATATTGGAATATGGTATAGTTGAAAGGAAATCAAAACTTCGGTTGTTAGTACAATTCCAAAACAATGGTTGTCTTTGAGAATTACAGAAAGTTGTTTTGGTTTAACTAGAATCTAACATTTTTAAAATCAAATAAAGAAACTTCAACAATTAAAGACTATCTTTGCATGGTAAAATAAAAAAAGGCATACGCACATGATATGACAAAAAATGAACAAAAATAATACTACTAGTAAAACAGACATTCTGGAACACACTTATAATTTATTTGGTGGTTATGTCGTATCTCTCCTGAATCGCAATGGTTTTGTCTTTTTGCCTTTGAGTTTCGATTCTTAACGAATCTGTTCAGTAATTTTTATTTCACCCTGATTTGTTATTGTTGTTTCATTTGCTACTGCAGACAAACTACTATTTTCGTGCTATAATTAGTTTCTTTATTGTTAGGGTTTACAGTCATTGGTCTAGTTTTTTGCTGTACTTATTCTCTTTGGTTTGCTTGTTTTATCTGTGTTGTAGTCTATGAATGTTGCTATATTTTCGATTTTTTTTTTAATCTAAATTTTTCCTATTTTTACCGCTTTTATGTTTATTTGCATATGAATTTTCAGATTGGAAAAAGTTGGATTTATGAACAATTTGAAAAAAAAAATTCTGCGTGGAAAAATATACTGTGAAAGCACTATTCTTCGTAGGGTTCCAATTCGTGGATTTCGTGGTTCGCTATAACCACGAAATTAAGTTTCAAATGAAACGGATTTTTCTCAACAGTTTTAATGCATAGAATTCAAATAACTAAATCTCGAAGTCATTGTGAATTTATTTTCTGCATATGCGCATTTCGACAACTTATGTCTCTTTAGTGCAGATAAAATCTAAACGTTTGGAAGACCATAAAATCAAAGATGTTAAAAAACTGATAGAGAACAAATATGATCTAAATGGAATGCCCAAATCAGTTAAGGACAGAACATTGCACGAGGGGGATACTCAAAACCACGAATTTAAGTTCCAACGAAATTGTGATACTGTGAAAGTATTTTTATACGTGGATGCCAATTTTCGTGAATTGCAGACAAGTCATTAGTTCATGGGTTCTGAAATTCGTGGTTCAAGACTTTCCAAAGTATAAATCAATGGGAGGTTTGTATTTCGTTGGATATTTAATTTCGTGGTTAAAGTCAACCACGAAATCCACGAAAATTGGTACCCCACGAACAATAATATATGAAAACACAAAAATTGATGTCCACTAAAAAAAAAGAAAATCTACAGTTCATTTATTAATCTTTGTGATTCGAAATTTTATGTTAGAATCGAAGTTGTGTCTATTCAGGTCGAAAAGGATTGTATTTCAAAAATATTTCAAATTGTCTAAAGAAAATACAAGTCTGTCTTTATAACAAACTGCATTTCAGTATGAAGCAAGACTGTATATCTCTATCTGTTTCTATACTCATAAAATGAACATTCATCCAAGGTCTTTTTATATCATATGAGCAATATCTTAAGTATGAATTCAAGGTAAAAGGCACTATCTGTTTCTATACTCATATAATGCACATTCACCCTAGGTCTTTTTATATCATATGAGCAATATCTTCAAGGTTCAAAGTAAAAGGCACACATGACTCGTATCTAATAGTCTATCTTCTTTTCTTTCAGAATGAAATAGCTGCAGAGTATAAAATGAAACCAATAAAGACATTATGATAACAACATTATCCTTTACAATAAAAATCGACTTTCTATGATGGTAAAAATAAACCATGGTCTTATAACCAACCCTTAAAGCCTAGACAATAAAAATAAATTATAACTTTCGCATACTGTTAACGTATTAATTTTCTCAGTTGCTACTTTTCGCAGTTTCTTGAACTAGAACATGACGGCGGGTATCAATTTTTGCGGCTTTCAGGAAAACATTGCCACCTTTTGCTTTTTCTGAGATATACGCGGGTAATTTAATTTTTCGGTCTTTTGTGAGCAAAAATTAGTACACCGTGAAAATGTCTACGTTTACAGTACGTCTTTTGACAAAATTAACAACCCTTGCCCTCCGTAATAAGTAGGTCATTACTGTAACAGCAACTAATGTGCCATATATATATCCGAAAAATGATGGAAAACTGCTAACTCCTTCAGGGATTTAGCAGTATCCACAATGACTACCCGTTTCTTTTCTATACGCGCCTGTTCTCACTACCTAAGGAGTTCATGTCAATCTATTTACTTATGGTGGTATCTGCTGAACAGATTCCGAGGCTTCAGTTTCGGTATTCTACGCTTTATTGCACCCTACATATCATCATTGGACGACCCTGTTCGTACCATAACTGGTGATCCATATTTAACATGACACCTATCATGTTGACATGTCACGTCCTATTTTATGTTGAGTAAGCGTGATCATGTTCTTGCTTTATCTCGAAATTTTTTTTATGATGTTGGCTTCACGAGTGAAATATACATCCCTTTGTATTCCATCCAAGTTTATGATGAATTACTGCTAAGATAGGAAAAGTTCACAACTGGAAAGTTAAAATGAAAATTTACAACAGTTATTGAATTTAAGACTCGGAACTGAAATTGACATAACCGTAACCTAGCAACAAATGTCTTCTTGTTATGAAATCTTATCTATGTTGCATATCATGCATATGGCAATTTGAATATAAAATTTTTAATTTTTATCGTTAACAAAATTGCAAATATGAGTTTTATTCCTTTTTATTTTCATTTTGTGGCTTCAAATATAACATAACTAAGCAGTCATATAAATCAGAAATAGAACCAGCTCACACTTATACCCGCTTCTTAAAAATCCGTATTTTATATATTTTATAACAAATTATTAGTATCAATTCATAAGCTTATGAGCCACTTGTATTAATAAAACAATGAATATAGATTTTTCTTTTTCCATTTATGTGTGTTTGTATGCAGTTTTCGGACGCGTCAAATCCAATATTGTATCTAAGAGCCGCTTCGAATGTTCAAAACGCTTGTTAAATGAATTAGAATCGCTATCGCTCGGTATAAAATATTGACAAATAAAAGGTCTGCGTATGTTCTAATTCGTATAGAGCCCTCTTGCAATAATCTATTTCTTACATAGACAACCGATACAACTGCATAAAGAGCAGGACATGCTTAACCTTGCAGAGCACCTGATGTCACTCTGTTCGTTTAAGACTGGTGGTTCGATTCTCACTTACTTTGAAAAGAAATATATTTATTTCTTTGGACACGAATATCACAACGGCAAATTTGTATCCCGTTTCTTTTCTATACGCGCCTGTTCTCACTACCTAAGGAGTTCATGTCAATCTATTTACTTATGGTGGTATCTGCTGAACAGATTCCGAGGCTTCATTTTCGGTATACTACGCTTTATTGCACCTTACATATCATCATTGAACGATCCTGTTCGTACCATAACTGGTGATCCATATTTAACATGACACCTATCATGTTGACATGTCATGTCCTATTTTATGTTGAGTAAGCGTGATCATGTTCTTGCTTAATCTCGAAGTTGGCTTCCCGAGTGAAATATACATCCCTTTGTATTCCATCCAAGTTAATGATGAATTACTGCTAAGATAGGAAAAGTTCACAACTGGAAAGTTAAAATCAACAGGTTTATCGTATAGCTTTGATTTCATCCTAATCAATGTACAACGAAATATATAGGTAAGAAGCAAAAAGATGTGTATCAGTACTCTCAAATTCCAAGCTCACCGAATTTTTTCTGTCAATAACAAAGTACTGAAATAACTGTCAATTTCTTTCCTGCATATGGCAATTTCGACAACTTATGTCTCTTCAGTGCAGATAAATGCAAAACTATTGGAAAACCAGAAACAAAAGATGTACAAAAATTAGAGAGAAATAATAACCAAAAGGATCTAAGGGACCGACCATTTAACCTGAAAGGGGGGGTATGGTTTTTTTACTGGACAGAAAAATTTTTTTTTCACGTGATTAACAAAACATTTTTTTTTCAAAATGGTCGGTCCCTAACTTGAAAGCCAAGATCAGCTAATGGCAAAGTTTTTCTCGAGGGAGATGCCCCTTAGTTTAAAAAAACACAAAATTAGATACTGTAAGCTTCCAAATAAAATCCGTTTGTGAGCCATCATCGTAGAACTGGACTACTTCGTTGGTGAATACTCTCGCGGACCAACAGTCCACAAGCAATAGCATCGCTAGGGTAATAAATAACAAAGTAATGCAATTACTGTAAATTCTGCATTTGGCAATTCGACAACCTATGTCTCCGAAATCAAAAGAAACACAGAATCTAAGATAGAACAAATGACCAAAAGGATTTAAATTATAAGCAAAAATTAGCTAAGGACAGAGTTTTGTTCGACGGAGATTATAAATGTATGAGGGAATGTAAATATTCCTTAAATATTGAATAATAAAGAGAAAGAACACAGTAACTCTAGCAGACGAATGCGCTTTACGTTTCTGTTTTTTTTCTGGGTTAGCCCTCGCAAAAGGCAAATAAATGAAAATGTCATCAAAAGGCTGTCAATAGTTAGTTCCTTTGGGATTCCGTATTTTCTTTAAAGCTTCGACGAAAATATTATCAAATTCCAACCCTTCATTGCATTATATCAAGAGTACTTATTTGACTCAGCGGGATTATTGACAAAACATTTTTTGTTTTTTTTTTGTAAATAAAGAAATAACAGCTCCTTTTTTCGTCTTTTGTGCAGAATCATTGATTCATTGGGTAAGGAGTTACTGTCCTGAGTGTATTGGGTGGTACAGTTGTATAAAAAGAGCCAAATTCAAAAGTCTAAATTCTATGACAATAGACGAGATTGTTTTAGAATAACTGTTCAAATAGATCTAGGCATTTTTAAGAAACCACATCCGATTCAAGTCGTTCGTGGAGTAGGTTTTATCACAGTAACCTTTAGACCTGACTACAGTAAGATAATTAGGAGCTAGAACGGGACTAAGTACATGTAGTACCTTTTGAAAATCGGGCAAATATCTGTCTGTGTTATTTCTTATGAAGTTTAGATACCCAGTAAATGAATGTTTTCATCATTTTGACACTATGACACAAGTAGGGTTGTCGGATGAACTGTGAATTCCTATCTATTTCCTGTACGATTCAGTCTTGATAGTGTTCCCAACACTCGAAAAGAATATTTCTAGAAGCTTTGTCTGCAATGAAGTAATTTTTTTTTTGCTGATTGATAAGTTTTTACTGCAAAAGAATGTTCAAGAATATTGAGAAGTCTTGTTTTCAGTGGTTTTCACTGATGTTTTCATCATCCACTTTGATAACAAAAAATGCAGGTTTCAAATTTGTTATTGTTGCGTACTAGCCTAGTCTTCAACTACAAAGTCTTGAAGTTGTTTACAGTTTATTAGCTTGAGTTAAATGAATTATGTACCTTTTGAAGGGGTATCTAGCCGTTAAACGTTGGAAGCTTTGTTGTTGTCGGAATAAGGAAGAGGAGTAAGAGCCATCAGGGAAATCGCACAATACTCGTGTGTGATTCTAAATTGTAACAGAAATAGGGTTACTGTAATTATGTTAGATGTTAGAATATGGGGAATGAGTGTAATGTACATTAAGGATTACTCTATTAACATTAATGTATTTTACTGTATAAAGGAGAAGACTTCATAAGTTGGATAAACGTGTGTCTTATCTTTTAGCAAATAAAATGCATGTTGTATGTTCAAATTTAAAGATTGTTAAAAGGGGCAGTAAATCAAAGGCTTACACGAGGGTTTTTATCATAGAGAAACACTTGCATTATAAAATTCACAATTGCGAAATTTTAAGCGAAAAAAAGATTGGTACAAACTTTCAATCGTAACTACTCGGTCATTTCCCGGAAAAATACTATATTAGCTAATGCCAATGCTTGTGGACCAGAGGTCTCCGAGGGTATTCACAAGCCCAATGGTAAGACTTGTCTGACATGAAAAATTTACCTTCCTTTTTCTTTTAGAATTCACTGTTTTCTCCAAAATTCTAGCCCCTAAAAAACTGAAGCTTCTTTGCGTGTATGGCATTCGGTGGATGTCCTTGGTACTGAATTTGGCTTTCTATTTCGATATTTTTGGTAATGAGTACTTCTTTTTTTGACTATGACTTTCCAGATTATTTGATTCTAATGTTGCTGATAAGAGGTTACTCCTTGAAACACGTGTACAGTGTAACGAAATTTACTGTATACTATGCAACTATGATATTTTTGTAATTTCAATGTAGCTGAAATGGCCGAGTATTTACGATTGAAACTAGATAACTTGACTTTCAACATAAACTTACAAAAATATGCTTATCATCTTTACATTTGCATCACAATGTTTTTCTATATGATCCAATATGCAAAAAGAGGTATAACGGGCATCTGATAACATCCACTTCCATAACGTCTGTATTATTCAAGATTCTGGACTATATTTCGCTCACTGGTGTGATTTGTACCTTCTTACATTTACATCCGAAAAGAGTTTGTCTATATTCTTTAACACGTAACACATATACCACCGGATCTGCTATTGTTTTGATAATGAATGTTATCTGTGTTATCACATCCCATGTATGGTTCCATTTTCCAGTTGATGCAACAAGATCATAAATAATCCTTGGTGTAATTGAAAACATGACGATAATATCAATAATGACTATAGTTATAACATTTCGCAACATTGTATTAAATCTGGTCATGTCGGAATTCGCATGATCTGTTTGTTCTGCACCTCTCTGTATTTTTCTGTGTTGTTGAACCATTCGTAATACAATTAAAATATGAGCCACTATAGACGCCATTACTAGACAACCTGCTGACACTGCAATCATTACATTGAAGACTGATTTGTCATTAGTAGATTCAATCTGGCACGGTCTTTTATCGAGAGAAACCGGGTAAAGAAAATATACACTCGGGTAACATTAACAGATAAAAAATCCGAAGCAGACGAATGGGAATGACGTCAACATTTTCAGTAGTTTTGGCTTAGAAAGAAACGTGGCTTTTAATTGGTGCAGGCATAATAATAATGTAATAAGCAGTGGTGTTAAGGTAAAACCCGCTAAACACACAGAAAATATATCACAATATAGAGCAGTAGTTTTGTTAGTAACTGCACTCAATGAATACACAAAGATTCCAAACAGCAGAACAATATCAGCCAAGCTAAGGAAAGTTAACAATTTATCGAATTTATTTTTCCTTATGTTAATGTTCCTCAGTAAAATAAAAACCGAAATGAAATGTATCACTAACGAGGTAATACTAATGACAATCCAGAAAATGGCTAGCGCAGCAAGGTACGCCATTTATTTCTCTACTGTCGGGTGATTCGTTTTAAAAACATGGCGTCACTTACTGTGTCGTAGATATATATTAATAACGGCCAAGGGGAAGTCTGTGTTAAAGTTTATTGGTTGAGAATCAATGCTCAGTCTGTCTTATACTTGGACTTAGTTTTGTAAATCAATGTTAATCCCAATTGGTTCTCAATTGGTAATCAACAGCATGTGATTGACAGATAGGCAGAGATTAGATAATTCCAACATGGCAAATTATATGTTACCAATAAAATGTTGCGTGGTAGAGGTTTAAAATTAATGCACTTTACCAAAGCACTCTCTCAAACTTACCATTGCTAACACAACTCTTATTAGTAGAGCGGCATAGACCAGCAATTTTAAAATTTAAATGACCCACATACCCTATTCGATATCTATACCTTTTTGGAAAGCTTAGGTCGTGTACATTTCAAAAATGTTTGTCGTAAAAATGAAATGTAGTAGAAAGGGGGATAAATTAGGGGTCAAAGGTCAATTAGTAAAATATGAAAAAAATTGATAATATTATGATTTTCAGCATTTCAAGGCATAAAAATTGATACAATAGAAATTTATTTTATTACTTAGCAAATTTGAATGTAAATAAACATGTTGGCATGATTTGTGTCGTCACTTATAACATAAATTGACGTTCTTTTGATGTTATAATAAAGAGCTATGTTTTAAGCTTAACACATTTCAAGAATTTTTTTTCCTGGTTGTCATATTCAAAGTGAGTAAAATTTAATCTAAACAATCGAAAACAGTATTTAGTAAGAGCTAAATTTCGTAAATCAACCTGTTTTAGAACGTATAGCACGTAACCTGGCATGTCGCAAGTCAGATTTATAGACAACACGAATGGTTGATTTGCAACAAAAATCGACAGATATTCGCTATATTCGTACACAGATGGTGATCGCACTCACACAATATTTCGCTTAGCAAGGAAATAAGTAAAAAATGTTTTATTTAGAGAGAGTGCATGACTCACTTTGAACTTGTCTAATTTTCATGGACGTCCTCTTATAAATATTCAAATAAAAACATTGCAAATATTGAATACAGTAATACAATAACATACTTATTATTATATTATGTACATTCTATTTCAAATAACGTGTTGATTCCTCCTTGAAAGGCCTTTTCCATGAAAGACAGTTGTATTTTACAGGAGAATTGGGATGTCTTCCACTAGTGTGAGAAGTTCTATGCATTTTACACACGTTCTACTCGTAAAAAGAAGGAATTTCTACTCATGAAAATTATCCCTGATCTTTAATATTGTCTCGTATAAGTACCTATTAGTTTTCTACTGAGACCTTCATCATCAACGTCAGTCGTCATAAGATCGTCATTATTAGATGTTTTGCAGGTCTATGTATTAGTTTCATCAAAGGTTTGTGTCGTACTAAAACACTGTCCTTAGTTAGCCATGGAATTAGATGGGTTATATGTTCTTTATGTCATCTCTTTCATTTGATTGCACTGAAGCGATAGTTGTTGAAAATATAACCACCCACAGAACCAAACTTAACTTTTTCTGATAGTTTGATCAAGCTCAAATCCGACCTAGAACCTTTGTTCATTGCAAGCATGATTTTGCTGAAATGTTTGAAAATCACAGTTTTCTGTTGCTTTTGCACCTAATTTGTTTGTTTTTTTT